>OMNZ01026664.1:153803-177394 GCA_900303255.1 Lesueurigobius sanzi | reverse complement strand
TCATGCCTACGTCAGCAGTCTGCACCAATGGAATGTCAGTGTCGCACACGCCCCCCGTAGCGAGACTGAGGACTTTGAAGGAATCTACAGATTGCACACTTGGGGGCGGCAAAGTTGCACATCACGTTCATAATTCAAAGCCACTAAATGTTTGTTTACACTCAGATTGTACATTTATATCAGAGCAAAGCTCCTATGAAGTTAGCAAGATGAGATATTGCCTCTGAATTATGACCTTTTTTTTTTTTTAACTGAGTGTGCTGTAATCCATGGCTGTAATGTGTAGCAGTAGTTTTAGGAGATACATGTCCCAGAGTGCATTGCGCCTAACTAAACACATGCAGTCCTCCTCATTATACATAATAGGCTACACCTGCCCACACTCACCCCCCTGCACCTCACCCCAAAGCCTCCCAGCACGCCCATATCTCAGCCGTGTTTGGATTGTGTTTGTGGGTGGAGTAAGGCTCTTGCACGCCCATTTAGTTACCCTTTAAGGATTCAAAAGAAAATTGTTTCTTTTGTATGGTGAAAAGCCCTGATAAGCCATTTGACAGGATTTTCTTCATACCTGTTGAGCATTATCATAAGCAACGGGTGAAAACATAAGTGGTTCAGGAAAGCAGCATTAGTCAAAGTGATGAAAGTTTCTACCAGATTAATCAAAATCTCAAAACAGTTTAAGAGAAGCGCTGCGTGGGTGTTTTCATATACTTAAAAATGTGGTGGACAGGTGCTCTTTGGGATGGGGTTCCTTGTAGATACAAACAAAAATATGGTTAATTGTATGGTGAAATATCAAACGTTTGTGACAGAATAAAACGCCAAGGCACGGTCTCTTATCACAAAAATGTCACATTTGTCCCTGCATCCTGATGGAAAGCCATGTTATAATTAAGGCTTTTTATTTTTCATAAGAGACAGTGCCTTGGTATTTTATTGTGTTATATCACAAACGTTTTTTGATAATTCACCTTACATACAATCCAAATACTTTTGTAGTTAAATGTTTTAGTGTATATTAAAACGGTAACTAACACGGTCTCTGTTCAGTCTGGTATTTTGTTTTACAGGCACATACTGTACCATTCAGTCAACTAGGAGCTTCATGAACAAACTGTGTGCACCAATTTTAAAATAAATCTCTCACATTCATAATTGAAAATAATATTGAGGAACCAACCATACACAATAGAAAATTGATCGATTGCTAGATTGGAGAATCATCAGGTTTTGCCTGGGGCACATCAGCGGGGCACTGTATAGTGGTGGGACAGGCTTAAAAACAAACATTTTTCTTTTCTGTAACAGCTTTATTAGTGGTTTTAGAGGTGAGATCTGATTACATGAATCAGAATAAGACACATTGGTCAAACGGTTGAGTTTGTAATAATACTGATAGTGTTAGTTTACTAGTTTGTTAGACACAAGAGTTTTATACAAACAAGCAATAAATATTTCTCCACTTCAATTTACATTTAGGCTATTATTTAAATAAACTGACCAAAACGTCACATCAAATGTAACAGAAAACCAATAACAGACAGAGAAAAATGCCACTTGAACACCGAGGCACAACAAACAGTTTATAATAGGCACATCACAGCAGCTCTGCATTAAAATAATAAAGTCTAGATCTATAGTCAAAAATATGGCTGCTTTTGAGACCCTGAAGAGTACATATTCTCCATTAGAAGAAGTTGAGCTTGTCTGAGTTATATTGGGCTGAGGTAGACCCTTCTGGGCTGAAAAGTGGAGGAGAGGCGAGGGCCGTCCCATTCAGTTCAAAATGTGGGTCAGAATCGATGGTTAAGTTAAAGGTGTTTCCGGTAAAAGTCGTGGCTCCGCCTGCTGAGACCTGTGGATTTATTTTCAAGTTTTAAAAACAAAAAACAACATTCAAAAATATACAACGAATTTTATGAGGCCACTGCTGCTGTGTAATTCAAAAATAAATCAAACGGAAGTTTAATGGGGTCAAAACCATACCTGATCATGAGGGCTCACACCAGCCATCCCAGCATTGTCTGCAGCATCTCGGTCCTGCAGGAAGAACAACAATTCATTTTCCAATAACAAAAAAAAAATGTGGGTCACAAATTTTGTTTGGCATGAAAGAAAAGAAAAGGAATTTATCTTGAGGATAAAGTTTTAACAAGTTAGTTATTAACATGGTAATGGTCTTTGTTTATTGTTTATTTGGTTGGGACAGTGCATGTTAATGAACACACATGAGAATCATGCATGTAAACACACCACTCCGGATTTTAGCCTTGGGCTAATTTGCATCCGTTGTCCCACACTCCTACACACAAACACATTCTCATTCATCACATACATTTAGTGGTAGCGGAAACTGGAGCACCCGGAGGAAACCTACGCAGTCACGAGGAGAACATGTAAACTCCACACAGAAAGGCCCCGTCCTGGCCCGGAATTGAACCTGGGACCTTCTAGCTGTGAAGGACGAGTGCTAACCACTGTGCTACTGTGCCGCCAGGGACAAGGTTAGTACTGATACAATATGTCACTGGTTTCAAGTGGGGTCTGGAGCCCACTGGAGGTCCTCAGAGCCACTGCAAGGGGGGCTCCAAAGGTTGTCCACAAACAATCACAGATAAATATATTGAGTTGATAATAATCTTAATTTGAGTATATAGAATCTAATTTACCCTATAGTCACTGTTCCCTTGTATTTTATGTGTAAAATCAAGAGAAAACCATTGGAAAACAATTATGTTTCCTTCGTAGGCAAAAATTCTTCAGTCTTCATCTGTACTCTGTAGTTGAAGTGTAGGACGTTTCGATCTCTTAGCACTCTCTTAGCACGAAGTGCTCCAGGCCTTCAGTAGCTGATGACGATCTTTGGAGTAAGATCGAAACGTCCTACACTTCAACTACAGAGTACAGATGAAGACTGAAGAATTTTTGCCTACGATGGACAACTCCTGTACGACTGAGAACCTACACAAAATTATGTTTCCTGTTAAATATAATTAATTCTTATCATCGTGGGGCCCCAAGACATCTTTGGATGTATGAGGGGGCCACGACACTCAAGTTTGCGAATGGCAGCAATATGTGATTAGTTGGTTGCAAATAAATAATCAATAATTTGTACAAAGTTGTAATACAGTATCTTGTTTACTTACTGTTGGTTCTGACGAGTTCACAGCAGGCTCAGGAGGGACAGGGGCATTATTGAACTCAGAGGAGTAAGTCGGGACAGGAGGAGTAGACGCTTGGCTGACACACTGCAAAAAAAAACATTTTATATCAAAGCACTGTTGGACTGGATGAATAATAATTATAATAAAAGTACATATTTATATAAAAATACATTTTATTGAAATGTTCTTATATATTTCTATAGGGTAAAGAAAATGTATATAAATGATACAAGTATACAGTCACAAAGAGTATACAAATCCTGATCCCACCCTCCCTCAGACCCTTCACCCATCCCTGGCCCTCAGTCCCCACCCACCTCCACTATTTGTTGTTTTTGTTGCTGTTAATGCATTTGATTGATAAGACACTTAACAATAAATTAATATTTATAGTAGAGCTGTATGCAGTAAACAGTACGGTTATGGTCTTAAAAGTACCATAGTACCATTTTGTTTTTTTTCAGGTATTTAAATCTTGAACTTAAGTGTACTACCTTCTCATAGGGCGGTGGTGGGTCTATGTAGCCCCCTGCTTCGTTATACGTCTGTGTGATAAGTAAAACAACCAGTTAATGTCAATACTGAAGGTAATTAAATACAGTTAGATATTTGAACCTACTGGTGGATCTGGGAACACGACTCTTGGCTCTCCCAAGAGAAGAGGGGTCGCTGGCTCAGTGGTTTGAGTGCCCTGCAAGAAAATGGCAATATCACAATAAAAAGACATGAACAATTTGTTTTGAATGTAAAGTGATAATACTTACATTGTGATTCAAAGAAGGTGCTGCTGCCTCTGTCTCACTTTCAGGGCCGTTTGTTTTATCTGAACTGTCTTGACAGCAGTACTTTTTCATACAACAGGAGCAAAATATGAATCCACAAGAAATTGCACCTAGAATAACTAGGCTGACCCACACTTTCTCTACTGCAGGAACAACAACAAAAAGTAAAGTGTTACACATTTATTGCAAACATAACCTAACACAAAAAACACACAGTAACTTAAAAACATGCAAAAGTTGGACATCTTCTATATTTTCCATTTAGCCTAGTTTTAGTCATGATTTAGTTTTCATTTGACCCAATCTTCTGCCAACTGAAATTTGTTGTATAGTGTTAAAATGTTTATATCAATAATCACAATTTTTTCCTTAGTTCAATGAAATATTACAGTGTAGAATAGTATCATAACCAAGTAAAGCTGGCTACACACTACAGGATCTGTGCACAGACCGCACATAAGGACATACAGTACATGAAGACACACAAACATACACGAGGAGGAGTTCCACGACAAATCTTTTTTTTGAGTCGCACCTCCTAAAACTCATTGACACTGAAAATCTGACTAAAACTCCTCTAGTGTGTAGCCAGCTTAACGTTGACTGATATGCAGAAGCTGTTGCTTACCTTCCCTTACTTCCAGTGTTACTTGCAGGATCAGGTTGCCCTCCTTGTCGAGAAAGTCATAAGTGCCCGAATCTTGAGGGGTTGCATATTGAATGGTTAAGTATCTGTTTGTAATTTTCAATCTGCCATCACTCTCTGACAAGGTCTTTGCTACAAAATACCCACTACGCGTAAACTTAACTCGGGCAGGGGTAAATACAATAGGATATTCTAATTTAATTTCGCCTTCATCATATTCATAGCTTCGGACATTCTCTGTGTGAAGAAAGAAAGAATGAACATTGAATAAAAGGTTACTTGTCCAGCAATGAGTCATATTGTATAGAGCCTTACCTTCCACTACAAATTGATCCCAATTTAACAGTTGATCCTTGGACCCCCTGAATCTGTAGTATCCACTGTCTTTCTGCGTGAGCTCCTTGATCTCATAGTTACTGCCACTTACATGTCCCCTGATCGATGAACGGCTAGTGCGGTTCCACAAGACTGTGGGTGGAGCAAGGACATTTGGACCAGAAAACTCTAAGTATTCAGCGTCATATGGAATTGTCCAGTAAACGGAAGATCCACAGAACTTTGTTCCAACATGACGACAATCTGAAAAACAAAAAAAATAAATATTAATAAGAAAGCCATGCATGCTTACACTTTAAAGGCAGTTATCTCACTTTTAACTCTCAGTCGCACGGAGTTAAAAAAATCTGCTACAAAAGATAAAGTTGCTTCATTGTCTCGTTCGCATAAATGTGTCATTTGAATTCCTGTTCGGAGGACCTTGAAGCGTGAATCCAGTGACTGAAAAACACATCACACAAGTGTCATTTCATTTTAGTTCAAATATTTATGTATTTATTATAGTATGAGGAAGTGCTTAGGACTTACCTTTCCATGGTTGACAACAATCTTTGGGTCTCCCCCTTTGGGAGTGTAAGTAACAGTTTTATTGTATAATCTTGGTGTAAATTGTGTTGGCAGACGATAAGTGTCACCATAACACAAGTTCTCCGGAAAGACAAAAGGTGAGCCTTTATTGGGAAACAAAATAAGTTACAAACACAATGAGTAAGGATTTAACAGCTTAAAGGCACTATACCTGATTTATTATGTGCTAGTAGTGGAATACATTTTGTTTTGATCCCTCCTTTAGTATATTCTAAACTAAAAGAAAATATTGCAAAGAAATATTGCTTTGTAAATATGGGGGATGTTTGTTTACGGACTACTTTTCTTGCATTTCTGAGACAGTGACTCTAAAAAGTGACCCTGCAAGTTGTGAAATGTGCTCATAAAATCTTATCCATGAAGAAACTGGATTTTAGAAATGTGTTAGGAAAGTTAGGAATGTGTTTGGGACATCATTATCAATTTATTTTACATGCTCCCTCTTTAATTATTTGTAATGAAAAAAAAACAGGTATAATGCCTTTAAAGAGCACACACACATATAATTTGACTGTATTTAGTGGGGATTATCATTTTCTGCAGTTTTCTGACTAAATTAGTCTGTGTAATTTCAAAGCAAAACATCCAGGCTTTTGCTAAATGAAAGGAAGGACAACTCACAGGGGAATCTTGACCTTCAACTATGTATATTATCTATTTCCTGTAATTAAAAAAAAAATAACTGCACTTCCACCATGATGTCAACAGATGGCAGCAGTACGCCAAAGTTTAGCTAGCTTATACAAGAGATGGTCCTCAAAAAAAAAGAAAAATTACTTCCAGTCAAGTTTTCCTCTTTTAACCAATTCAAACTATCCGTTCTGGGAAAAAAACAAAACACAAATTTGTACTATACTTACCCAACGTGATGTGGACCAAGAGTAAGTACAGCAGCAGAAACATGACCTGAGTTACGGGAAAGGAAACGCCTACTCCGACCGTCAAATGATGGCGGTGCTTTCAGAGTGGAGCGGGATGCAAGCACGCACACGCCGACTACTTCGTTTGCGATAATTTAGGTTGATTTCATTTGATTAATTTTAAAAGTCGCTTTTCTTTTCATCATCCGGAACAGGTAAAGAGGCAAAACATGGCTGGGTAGAGGTTTCTCCTACAGACCACACCTCCAAACAAATGAGAGGGCGGAGCCAAGGCGTTAGACTGCGCATGACCCCCCACTGCGCCACAACAGCTGTATCCAACCCGCAACATCCATCAATGGATCAATTTATCTTTGTACAGGCCAATATCACAACATGGGACGCCTCAAAGGACTGCACAGACATCAAGACAGTGAAACAAGGAGCAGAAGGAGAAGTGTAATGTGCAAACAAAACATGCCTAAAGCCAGTTCTCAACTGGTGGCTACAGCGGGACCTCACTCTAGTCCAGTGACAACTGAATAAAGTAAAATATGGTATTTTCTAGAGCTGCAACTATAAACTATCGATTATTTACATTGATTAATCAAGTAATCGGATAAGTATTTTACTTCTATTAAAAAACTACATTTCATGTCTTTAGAGCAGATTTTGAAAGGAGAACCACACTGATAGAAATAACACAATATTCTTAATTTCTCATTAGTATATCACTAAAGAAGCAACATTCCAAACAGACACCGATTGGTTTGTGTCCTGAGAACCAAAATAATAAATGTTAAACAATAACTTTCACATCATGTACATATTAGATTTGGACATGTTTACATGACATGATCTGTGGAAAAACATTTACCCTACCTTTAAAAAGGTATCTTAAAAGAGATAAGGTTTTCATCAAAAATACTAACTTTTATTTATTTTCTGGCTCAAATTATGTCAAGAAAATGATTAATCAATTACTAAAATAGTAATATTAATCGATTTGTCGTCGATTAATCGTTTCAGCTCTAGTTTTCCCACAAAATGTTTGTTGAATATGCATGAAATAAGTCTATAAAGCTGAAATCATGACAATTTTGACAACACTGCAAAATGTCAGCTAGAAATAGGCTATTTTTGCCCCTTTATAAATCTGCCAGTGGGACAAGGATTTTTGCATTCATATTGAATAAAAAACTTAAATCTTAAAATTAAATTAAATCTTAAAATTACACAATAAAGCTCAATTTACAGCAGACGTTTTAACTTGGCATGTCCAAAATTACTCAGATTAAGGTCAAACACTTTTTTTTTTTTTACCTTTGCAGTGAGTGTTTTTATTCTTCACTCAATAAATATACATTAAAAAAAAAATAATAATAATAATAATAAAATAATAAAAAAGAAATTCCTTCCTCGGCTCAGTTTTAGGCCTCTGACCCAACAGTTGAGAACGACGGGCTCAGAGTATCCTCATCTTCATAACAAAACAAAAAAACTAAATAACAGTATTTACTGTAATCCAATTTTTTTGTACCAATCACAGGTCACCATTGGAAAAGAAAAACATGGGATATGTCCATATTGATGGCTGTGCAGTAACCCACCCTACTTTGTGTACCATCCAACTGAATAAAAAGTTGTTACACTAGGTATCTGTATTTAATATTATTGAAAATATGTTTAAAAAAAATACCTCAATTATTAACAGAAATCCAAATAATAAAACTTTCAAAACTTGTACAATTTATTTAATGCTATAATCAGCAAAAAAAAAAAAAATACAATTGACACCTTGAAACATTTGCAGCAAAATAAATTGTGAACTCCTAAAAACATAAACATTAAAAGCAATTGTGGATTCTTTAACAGGCACAAAGTAGTGCTTAGATATCATGTTTAAACACACGGCAGTTCAATGTGACTATCAACAGTCCTCAGTAATAGTCCTGTAATCCATGTCACTCAACATCATGGTATTCTTCAAATCCAGACTCAAACCCGTCCAAGTAGTTAAATCGGAGTACAGATCTGTAGGAGTTGAAACATGAAGGTGGTGACTTGGTACTGTGGCCTGTAAAGGCATAATAATGGTCATTTTTAACAAGCAATAAATCTTTTATCTTTACTATGCACACTAAACTCATTGTTCTTTTTTTCCTCTCAGAGTAGAGTTATGCATCTGGTTGGGAATGAGTATTTGTGCAATGTGTTTTTGTGGATAAAGATCATATAAATAGGCAAACAGCTGTGATAGAATGTCAAATCTTTGCTCTTATACTTCTGAGATAAATTGGTACAAGGTAGAGAGCAAGGGCTACTGATTCTGAATATTAAGCCAAGAGTAGTTTGTTCTGTGTTGTTCTGTCTTGATGTGGTTGTGTGTTCTGTGGCATTAGAAGAGCCGAAAGAAAAAGAAAAAGGTTTTACTTACTGGTGTATCTGGAGAGATGGGCTCAGACAGAAGTGGGCTCATTGGGTGTGTTGCTTTTTGTAAACTTCTAGAAAATATCCACGTCAATGTCAGTCAATGTCACTATATCAATCACAATTTAAATTAAGTAGGCGCGCACATCCAAAAGGTCTGTCCACTCAGCGTGTATGCTCCCAATCAATGGGGAGCATACAACCACCTCCACTATGACTGTAAACATCTATATTGTTTACTGCACGACCAGCCTTGATATTTTGATTTGACATATTGTTCCATTTTGATTCACCAAAATATATTTTTTGCTCCCTTTTTTATTCATTGTACATAAGACCTTGATTCCATTACCTGTTCACATTTAAGTAAATTTCTCCATTGTGAGGTTAATAAAGTCCTATCTTATCACAATAAAAATATATATAAACATTAAGTAAAGATGAAATTGAAAATACTGTACTTACCAGGTAATTCACTGCAGGTGGTACTGGCTCAGGCTCTGCTCTATTCTTAGTTTTATACTTATTCCAGCAGAATTTCCCAAACAATACCGCAAATGCGACAAAAAAGACACTAATGGCAACGTATATAAACCAGTGTGCTGGTGGATCATCTTCTGCAAGAACATGCAAACATTGGAACTTAAGTCTTAATCACTCTTCGGCCAAAACTCTTGGGGAAAAAAAGGCAGAATCCATTTCCTACCCTCCATTATTCCTATGACTGTGCGCTGGATCAGGTTGCCTTCATCATCCACGCAGTCGTACGTGCCCGCGTCGTCATAGGTTGAATCATCAATAGCCAAATAACTGTCCGTTATGTGGACTCTGCCACTGCTTTCCAAAACTGTGAAAGTATCAGCCCCTTTTTGGGTGAATCTCACATGGCTTGGGATGATTCCAACAGGGAATTCTATGACAATATAGTTGCCTCTTTTATATGTGTGGTTTTTTGCATGCTCTGTGTGTGGAAAAACAGAGGGAAAATAGTGACAAATTAATCCAGCAACATGTTCTGCAATGGGTTACACACGGACTTGCCTTGAACTACTATTTGTTCCCATTTTAGCAGCTGATGTTGGGACCCCCTGAATCTGTAGTACCCACTGTCTTGCTGTGTGAGGTTCTTAATCTCATAGTCACTGCTATGGGAGGAGTCAGTGCGATTCCAAAGGATGGAGGGCTGAGCGGGGACGTCTGACCCAGTAAATTTAGAAAACTCCAAATATCCCGCTCCGTCTGGGATGTTCCAAATGACTGAAGATCCATAAAGCTTCCTTACAATACTACCACAATCTGAAAATAATACAATCAAATCAAAAATATGATTCATATATTGATCTTTTTAACCTTTTTCTTACTTTTAATCATAAGTTTTACAGAGTTGACAGGTGCCTCAGTGGACAAAACAGCTTCATTGTCTTGTTCTGTTAAATCAGTCATGTCAATTGCACCTTGTGATGTTTGGAATCGAGGGTCCAGAGACTGAAAAGACAGCAAAACAGATATATTATCTTTCTTTTACTGAGTATATGTTATAAATAATAAACCATGTGGTAAGCAAGCAATCTCCTGAAATAAAATGGACCAACTGCTTGGTGACGCTATTACACATGGAAATGGGAAATAGAAGGAAGATAATAAATAAAGTTGCCTCAGAGGGCCACGTGGGCTGACTAAGGTAAAGGTTGAAATAATAACACATGAACAGGTTGATTGGACAAACTGTGTCAAGAATAAACATGAAACAGTCTGATTATGATGAAGAACTAATATGTAATTCACTGTTATGTGTAGTACAAATGAAGAATTTTGGTCAAATAATAAGCAAATTAAATGTCAATAACCAAAACACCATGGAGATCCTTCAATCACAGCAGTAATAAATAAATAAGTATTCACCAGTCCATTGCTGACAACGATCTTTGGGTCTCCCACTTTCGGAGTGTATGTAATGGCCTGATTATAGAGAGGTGGCGTAAACTGTGATGGTAATCTGTATTTGCTTCCATAGCACAGTTCCTCGGTGAGCGATAAAGATGAACCTGCATTAAAAAGTCATTAGTTAATCAATAACATTCATTCATTCCTTCCGTCAATATATCGTTAATGTTGTACAATAATGTTACACTTACCAAAACATGAGACGAGAAGTGTTAAAAGATGGAATAACACCAGCATGACCCTGAAGATACTACGATCAAACGCGGTTTCGATTTTCCACAGTAAAAGACTAGTTTAGTTCTTGTTGTGTTGGTTGTGCGCTACTACTTCTTCCACAGCATTCATAGCATGATCCATAGTGACAATAAAAGGAAAACCAAAGGAAACAAGGCTTGGTTAAAGTGTTATCAATGAAGCCACACCTCAGGAGTTGCCCAATAGGAAATGACCTCTGCCAGTGGTCATAAACAATCTCGTGATTTGTGCAGCTTGTGCAAACGTGTAAGGCTGTAAGGCAATTTAATAACTCTACACTTTTTAAGTGTTTCCTGGATACCCATGAGCATACGCTCACGAGGACCCATTTTTTTTAATTGTAATTCAATATCAGTACATTATATTCATCAAATACATTCGTTGTATAGTCATCATTAGATATACATCATATTCATTATACATTCATTGTATCCATCATATGTTAATTTGTAAGTAAAATAAAAAGTGAACACACAAAAACACATGGGTCCACGAGGACCCATTTGACTTCCTGGGAATCACCTGTGGTCAATGGTCACGTGATGTCGGCGAACGAGGTTTCCGACTGCAGTCAACACTCTTCAGAGACACTTAAAGACACACTAACACTTTAGTCTTTAATTTTAGCCAGAAGGTGAAAGTGTAAAATATGCAGTCCATCATGCCGTTCCAGACAGCTATTGTGCCCTTACCTTGAGCAAGACACTTCACCCAACTGAACAATGCAGTATGTGTGAGTGGTTGGTGTCAGTTTACCCCAGAGCAGTGGCTACAACTAATCAAACCTAGTCGACTCAACTGCAAGACCAAGTGAACACAGTGTCAAGAAAAAATAAATAGAAATGAGTAAATATAACAAAAATATCTAAAGGATTGAACTAAATTTTAATTGAAATAAACTTCAATGACATTCATTTAAATCTCAAACATTAAAACAGATATACATCAGCATCAACTGTGGTTAAGTTGAAACGTTTTAGTAAAATAACGCAATATCGTTATATTGAACACCCTTAGCTCATATCAACAGACTTTTCAATATTGTGCAGCTCTATTGTGGACACATTAAGAAGTGTGCAAGAACAGTGGCCAAAGACTGTAATAAAGAAGATTACATATTTGGTTCAAATTATTACATTCATATTATATGAGGCAGCAATAGTAACAAAAAACGTTATTGAATATATACCATTGTATAAATGGTACATAATTCCTGTGTGTTCAATAGCAAAAGTATGTAACAGACTACTACTACAGTGCAGACTTAATAAATTACATACAACATGTTTAGTAAGCAAAAAACAGTAGAAATAGTTAAAAAGTCTGTATTTTACATGGCTTAACATGGTTAAAAAGCCAACGCATTTTGGCTCACAGGCTCAAGGCTTTTTAACGATTTCAACCATTTTATTTTTTGCTTTTTTGCTTACCAAATGTGATCCCTGCACCGAAGAGCCCCAAAAGGACATTGTCTTAGACATATTTTAAACCAACATTCAAATTACACAAAATACATCCAAATAGCATTCCTGGAAATCAAGTGTACAGTACATGTGTATAAAAACATAGTTCTCATGCTCATGAGTCAGAGAGCATTTTTTCAGTGAAAAGTAAAACATGTGCCATCTAGAAGACTGGCCTGTTGTTGCTCTCTTGAATTCATAATTATGATAGCATCATAAAAAGTTCAGTTTATCTGAGTTATAAACATTTTCAATAGATGTGCCTGAGTAGAGTGGGGGACCAGAGGGAAAGACCATTCCTTTAATTTCAAACTGAGGGTCGGAGCTGGTCGAGATCGCGGTCGTAGATGTGGGTCCATGTCCTGGTCCATGTCCAGGTCCTGTGACCTGCAGAGGTAAAGTTTAAAACACTTGATCAAAGTTCCATTGTTTTATTTGAGCAGTTTAATTTTACAAATGTTCAACAATGGAAATTTAAGCAAAAAAATAATTGCTCAAAATAAATGGGCAGAAATAAAGAGCTTACTATTGCCTACTCGTCCTCTCATAGTGGTCATTTTTTGTATCCAGCGGTTTACATTTCATATAGGCGTATGTAACAATGATTTATGATATGGTCAGAAAAATCAGATCTGATGAGTTTACTTTCACTTCAGAACAACAAACAACAAAACTCTGGGTTTAACATGTGCCAGTCCAATGATGTATTTTTACAGCAACTGAACACAGCTTGACCGTCCCATTAATCAGCTCCGTGTGCAGAAGGTGGAGCTGGCCAACAATGATTGAACCTCCATGTTTGTTAAGTGAAATTGCTCCATGTGGCATGACCTGTGTGTGATAGCTCAGTGGATACAGCACAGGTTAATAACTTAAAGGTCTTGGGTTCAAACCCACTTAACTATGTGTTGTGTTAGTAATTGCATCTCAAAAAAATAAAATACATAATAGCACAAACCGTGATTTATCTTTTTAAAGAATTTAAATGTGAAGAGCAGCGAGAGATAATCAGCAAATAATCAGAACTGGGACTCGACCAGAACAGTGGTTTAACCTCTTAAACCCCAACATGTGCCCAAGTTGGGTACTATAGGATTTAAGAGGTTAACCACCCAACTATCAGCTGTACACTACTTTCTCTTTAAATTTGGGATTTTTCAGATTATATCCATACCAGATAATGGATATCAGATTATGCTGTTTACATGCCACTTCAATAATCTGAGAACTCCAGAGATCAGATAAAGATCAGATTTTAGGTCTGTATGTAAACGTAGCCAGTGTTATGGTACCTGTAAACATTTCAAAAAGCTGTTTGTTTATCCAATACCCAGCAGTGGACACAATTAAATTCAAATCAGATAGTTAAGAATATACACTCACAACTAGGGCTGGGTACCGTTAAACGATACCAGTATTGTATCGAAAAATAATGAAGGTACTACCGGTAAATAATAAACTTGTACCGAAAAGAAGAAAAATGTAATAAATTACCATTATTGTTCCGTTTTATGGTTCTACACAACAAAATTAAAAATCAACTCATCAAAACAGCTCAAATTTAGATAAATAAGATCAATTTCGGTCATTTAAACTTATCTAGATATTTACTTTTTTGTGTAGATGACAAATAATTTAGTATAGGTATCGAAAAAAGTATCGTTCAGGTATCGGTATTGTAAACTAAGTATTGTTTAAGTACTAGCATCGAAAAAAAAAATGAACGATACCCAGGCCTACGCACAACTGACTAACAGTCAAATGCAAATGCTTGGTGATAGTATGATCTGCTCAATAATTCATTTATTAAGGACAAAAGAAAGATTATGTTGTTACCCATGACCCATAAAGTCACAGCATAAACAGTCTTCGCTAGGTAATTGTAATAATAGTAATATCAAATTGTTTTCCGCCATCACAAGTTAAATATAAGTAAACTATTACCTGTGTTGATTGTGGCAGGCCCATGTTATCTGCAACTGCATTATAAGCCTGAAAAGCATAATGTAGTCAGTCATTAATGAGGAAAAAAAAAGAGAGAAAAACATCAAGCAATTAATTTAGAGCTCACTGGTGGATGTGTATTAATGACTCTTGGCTCTCTCGAGAGACTAGGGAGCATAGGCTGAGTGGGTTGAGTTGTGTCCTGCAAGAAAAATACTCAAAATAAATGACAAAGTAAATATTTGGATAAATCCCATTTGAAAACACTCACATGGTAATACACGGGAGGTGCTGCTGCCTGGGTCGCAGGGCTGTTTCTTTTATTTGAACTCTTTTTGCAGCAACACTTTTTCACACAACAGCAGCAGCAAAATACAATGCAAAGGATGATAACAGATGCAACTACGTACACCCAAATAGGGAGAGCTGCTGCATGAATAAACACACAGAAAGGAGAAATTAGTAGTGTTATCCAAAACTAGTTAAATGTTAAAAAAAAGCCCTTACTTACTAATATCTAGATAATCAACTAATAACTCCATACGCATGGC
This sequence comes from Lesueurigobius sanzi, assembly GCA_900303255.1. Classification (NCBI taxonomy): domain Eukaryota; kingdom Metazoa; phylum Chordata; class Actinopteri; order Gobiiformes; family Gobiidae; genus Lesueurigobius; species Lesueurigobius sanzi. The sequence goes on along the minus strand of OMNZ01026664.1, from coordinate 162,425 downwards.
CAGGAATCCATCATCATCTATAATTTTATATGTGCCTGAATCATCAGGTTGTAAGTCATAAAAAGAGAGGTAGGATTTTGTGAGTTCCATTCTGGAACTCCCGAATGATCTGAGATCAATTGGATTTTCGACATCTGTTCCCTGAGGTCTGAATAGAATATGGTCCAATCCAGAAAACTCCACAGGAAAGTCCATTTCGAGCGTATCCCCCACGTAGTATTCAAAATATCGCTCGTGCTCTAAGAGAACAAAATAATACCATATAGTACCAAAAAAACAAATTAACCTAATTTTATACAGTGGCTTAACACACAATCTCACCTTCAACTTGTACCCGTATCCATTTGAGCAGTTGACCTTGAGCTCCCATAAGCTTGTAGTAGCCATTGTCTTTCTGTTTGAGGGGTTTTAATTCAAAATAATTGCGCTTCACTGTTCCCCCTGTGGGCCTGGTAGCGGAGGCATCAGTGCGATTCCAAATAACTTCAGGTTTATGTATGAAATCGGATTCAGAAGCGATCCGAGAAAACTCCAGGTACTCCGCTCCTGATGGGACCCTCCACGAAAACAATTCTCCATAGCGGCTTTTTTGAGGTTCCCGACAATCTGAGAACAAAAATAAACAATAAAAGTAAGTAAACAATAACAATAATCTAATATTTGTTGATACTATGGTCTGTTATGTTGATAGAGATTTGCTCAGTCAAAAGGGGAGGGAGGGGCTTCAGTTCTAAAGAGATTAGGTTTGAAGAAGTTGAAGGAGAACCTTGAATGAATTTCATAGTATGGTATTTCCATCCAATTGCAATGTTATTACTGGACCGTAAAGTAAAATGAGAATTTGTAGGGGTAATGCCAATGAGTACTAATACTTTAACTCATTGACTGCTAGCCGTTTTCAAATGAGTGTCTCCCATACAGGCGTTTTTCAGGATTTTCACTGTTTTTTCAAGACCCACAGCTGGGGCGCTTTCTCCCTCAGAATTTTGAGATGTACAGAATCAGTACCTTTCTGTCTAGAGCCCTGATTTTTGTACACAAGCTCCGTCAGATCGTTCTCCACCCTGCCCCATCAAAAAACCAATTGACTTCTATAAACGTCATTGGCAGTCAATGAGTTAAGCAACTGTAATTTTACTTGAGTTTTTTTCAATCAGCATTACTTTAGTCTTTATTAAGATCCAGCTCAGGGGGAAGGGGTGGAAGAATGGGGAGCAGCATAAGTCATTAGAATATCAAATCAACATTAGGCAATTCAAGATAATAATGCTATAACAAGGTTTTTTTTGCAGGGTTTATCGCTTTGCTTTAAATGAGTGACAACAAAAATTTATACAAAGAGACCATAAAAAGAAATATTTTTCACTTACCACTAATATCTAGTCTCACACGTTCACTCCCACCAAAGTACAGCGTAGCTCCATCATCTTGCTCTGTTAAATCCTTTAGTGTTATCCTTCCAGGGAAAACCGAAAAGCGCTTGTGTGTTGACTGGAAAGAATGGAAGTACTTTCTCACAAACCTTGCAACTAGAAATTTAATTATATACCCCAAAAAATGTCTACCTTTCCTTCGTTTACAGCAAGTATCCGTTCCTCACCTCTTTGTCGATAATATATTGAGGTCTTAAAGAGTGGAGGGGTATAGTACATGGGGACGTCATAAGACTCACCATAGCATTTACTCGTTGCTGAACTGGAAGCTAGAAGAATAAAATATAATTAATTAATAAAGCTTATTGAAAATGTAATGAAATGAATACACTGTTTGTAAAAGAAGTAGCACAAATAGAAGGAATGCAAGTTCTGTCACAAGCATAGAAACAGCATGGCAGAATCCAAATGAGTGTCAAGTTTGCATAGCTATTTGTTTAGGACTCTAGGACTCTGCTGCAAGGAGTCTAGGACTTTGAGAGGACTGTACAGCACTTTGGTCAACTCAGGTTGTTTTTAAATGTGCTTTATAAATAAAATTGACATTAACATTGAGAATGAAAACGATGCAAGTCACAGTGTCTGACAGCTGTCTCTGATCTTTTGTAACCGAGGGAACAACATTACACACAAATAGCAGAGAGATGCTTCAAAGATACTTGTGCAGTACATTCAAAAATAATTAAGGAACATTTATAATTTAGCAAACACTAAAATGTGACCTATGTAGAAGATGTATAAGCATTTGGGATCAGCTCGGAAAGGGCAGGAGTCTGAAGTGGAACTGGTTTGAGACATGCCCCCTGTGGCAGCAGGGAAATCCGACACTCAAGCGCCTCCTAATGGTGTCTACTCGAAAAGTATTTTGAGCGTTTTTCCAAAGTCCCCCCAAAAGCAAAAATACATAGCCTACGGTACATGCTTGCGACTACGACTACTCACCAAAATCCACAAGGCTTATAACGATAAGAAGCAACATTCTTGAAGACGCGAGGGCGATCGAGGCGTATTTTAAAGGGATCGATGAACAAGCATTAGAAAGTAGAGATTTCCAACTCCGATCTAACAAAAGCAAAAAGTAGTATGAGCTAGTACTACTGAAGTTTGCAGCCAGGCTATTTATTTCATAACTTACGACGATTAGACTCTGTAGGCTGTGGGGCTGTGGAAAGAAAAAACATGTGGGGCGTGTCCTCGCTCCACCCACAAAAAGGGCTACGATAAACTACATGGAAAACGACAAATTAGGCGGCCATCTTGTGATTGTCTGATTAGCCAAATTCCAAAGAGAGTCAACTGAAAAAGGGGACATAGGCTACTACATTTCATTGAATAAAGGTTATCCAATCACTGGTCATTTTGGAGTCCTATTAGCATAAGTCCATCTGTCTTTGTTAGGACATAATTTGACTGATGGACACAAAAACACAGCACCTGGTCCCTAATTTATACATATTTAAATCATGTTTGCATATCAACACACTGCACCAGCATGTTGGGAATCTAATTGATACATTTATTTTACACCAATTAGTGAAATGCTGACTTTTATGAGCAAATTCAATGTGTGTGGGTGTGTATTAGATCAGATCAGATCAGATCACAGACACATATATGAAAGCCAAATTATAGGGAATTAAAAGAAATCACAGTAATAATCAAGTCTCCTGTTGTTTACATGGGTTCTTGACTAGAGACCATCACAATACCGTCACAATATGGCCGCCAGAGCACGTTCCAGTGAGTTCCCATGGCAACACTGTTCCCACCTCTTCCGTTCATAATTTTTATTACAGCGTCCCAGACCAATTTGATCAGGGCCTGAAATTAATTGTTCTTCGTTCTTGATTGAGCACGTATAGGCCTACATGTTGTTAAATGTGGATAACAATAACATGACGGTCTAAATAGGCTAGTCTAAATGAATCATATATTTAATCTAAGAAATAAATTAGCTGAATTTTGCCGTCTAAAAACATCTGCAACTTGTCTTTTTTCTACAACTGAAATGCACGGCGCTATTTGCGTAAAGGTTTACGTGAATCCAAACGTCCTTTTCTCCAGCGACGAAGTGGAACAAGTGCACATGCGCTGCGCAAAGGACGTTTTTATCCTCTTATCCTGACCTCCTAACGATAAACAAACATATACGACGGGGCATCTTTTTCACCAAAACAAGCGGGTGAGATCACATTGAAAGCATGTCGAGGATGTCTTGGTTGTGCTTTATTGTTGCCGGCAGCTGAGATGTTCACATATGTAGGTGTGCATCTGCAACAACTGGCTTCTGCTCGCACATCGGGACTCATGCAGTAACCATCCAGCCAGCGTTGATACTGCTTAATTATCTTTTTATTCTAGTTTTTTCTAATGTGACTCACTGATAAATATCGAGCAGTTCATTTCGTTAACGAGATGAATGAATATGACCAGTCTGCGTGTGTTTAGGTGAAGTCTCCCCTCCGCAAGATGTCTCCCTGCATCCTTCTGACTGTCCTTGGTATTCCTTTTGCCACTTGTAAGTTCTCCAATCATTCTTAATTGTCTGCAAAATGTGAACAAAAAACATCAGAATCAGAAATGTACAATAAAACAAATTCATATTAAAGCTTTTTTTGTTCATTTCTCACAGGCCAAAATCTATTTTTAGGTAAGTTCCAATTATGTAATTTATATAGGCCTACTTTAATATGTGTTTCTGATGATCAAGCATTCTCTTGCATTTTGCCAGGTGATAAAGAAGAGGTACAGACTCTATGTGCTGGCAAGGAATTTCGGCTCCCAGTTTATTCCACATCAAGAACCGTAACATTTACTCCAGATAGACCAGGACAGAGACGTGTAATTTTGGATAAAACCACAGTAGGTGATCCAACTTTGGGGTTTCAAGCTGAATTCATATAGGCTACTGCCACAAATGTCTTTTATACTCTAGGTAAAAGACCCACGGTTTGAATGGACAAAAGACAAAATGCTTGTACTAAAAGAGGTGACTCATCAAGACCAAGGACTTTATTCAATCAAACTTTTCGCAGACTTTACATATGAGATGGTCCGTTTGATAGTTTCAGGTACAGAAGATTTATCTATAGATGCCATGAATAATAAAAATGCTCTAAACATTGTTTATTTGACCATCTCTACCTCTTTACAATGTTACAGAGTGCATCAAGTCCTACCGGAAAAACTATGGTGAAAACTTTGAGCACAGCGTCCCCGAAAATAGCTTTTTATTGGAATTTTATCCTAAGGGTGCTCCTCTTGAGGCCATGCCGATTGTGCTGTGGAACCGGACAAGTTACAACGCCAGCAATGCAGGCCGTGGCCGAATAATAAGAGGAGGTAAAGTGTGGGTAGCTGAGAAGGTCACGCAGGCCGATCAAGGGAATTACACAGTGAAAGATGACCAAGGGAAGGTCTTGATGCGGAGTACCCTCACTGTCCAAGGTAAACATTGTTGAAACGCATTATCTTTATAACGCTGTAATTCCATATTTAACCAAGGTGTACTTATGGTAATTATTTGGCAATTACTAATGTAAACATCTGTTTTTCTACATTATTTCAAGGTAATATGGTAGTATCATGAGCCTAAGCCAGTAACATTTCCAGGACACATTAGTTGTATCATGTTCATGGTAATAATATGGAAACAGGAATATTTTTCAATTTTACTAGTCATTGTTCCAGTTACCATGTGTGATAACGTAAAGTGTGACCTAATCATTTTATTTACTTACTTACAAAGGGCTTTCCACATTTCAATTCACATACATAGGAAAATATTCAGAAAAATATTTACCCAGGTTGCCATAAAATAGTGACCACCTCTCCCACTTTGGGTGTATCACTGGCTACGTTCATATGGTGGGAAAAATCAAGTAATTGGAGTTGTCAGATAATCCAATAATTGGATCTGATGAGTTTATGTTCACTTCAGGAGTCTGACTATCCAAAACGCCGGGTGTACTGTACATGTGCCAGTTCAATTGTGGATTTTTAGAGCCTCTTCCCCTTCCCATTAGCAGAACCAGGTGGAGTTGGCTATAAATGATTGAAGCTCCATGTTTGGATTGAAAAACTGCTCAGTGTTGTGTTGCATAACCTGTGCATGAAAGCTCAGTGGATACAGCACAGGTTCAGTGACTTAATGATTCTAGGTTCAAACCTAACTGTGTTATCTTTTTAGTAATTGCCATGATCTAAAAAAAAAAGAAAAAGCATTACATCGTAGCCCAAACTTATCAGCAAATAATCAGAACCGGGACTTGAACCCACAACATCAAAGACAGAACAGTGGTTAAAGCTGCTGCCATTTGTGCAACAGCTTAACCACTCGACTATCGACTGTACACTGTGCCTTCTCTTTTTTTTTTTCCATATGCGTTCAGTTCAGTCTTTTCATTTTTATCTTTGTTATTTTAGTTTGCCTTTCTGCTGATTTTTACTTTTTATCATTTGGACAATTGTAAACAATCAGAAAGGAATCAGGATTATATCCCTATCAGATTATGCTGTTTACATGCCACTTCAGAATCTGAGAACTCCTGAAATCAGAGTTCTCTGATTCTGAAGTGTAAACTTAGCCACTGTGACCTGTCACCCTGTTCCACTTATGACATGTTATAAGCCCATTTCTTCTTCTTGGTGCTACGGAAGTGAAGTGAGGCCACAAGCATTTCATGGGAGACATTGTGACCCAGGCAGCAAATTAAGATCATTGTCAATGTCTGCTCTTGTATGTATGGATATAACAACCATGTGACAGTGGATTTTTGTATCACATTTTAAGCTCCTATGTAAAAAAAAAAAAAAAAAAAAGCAATATTGTAGCACTAAGAAGAAAATGCCAGATAGATGATCACCTGCTCTGTTTGATTGCAGCAAATTGTTTATAACAATTTTCAAACCTTTTCAGCATAGCTGTAATGATTACACTCAAGACTTGCCAGAGCAGTTTTGGAGAAAAAATAGCATTCTACAAGCTTAATTCTCCACTTGGAAAATACATATCTTACACCACAAATGTGTAGGGCTATAAAATCAATATACTAAAATGATATTATTCTTCTCTTTCCAAATCATCCTGTTACTTGCCATCCATGCTACCATTACTTCCTATTCTCCCTTGCTTTTTTTGCAAATCTCCTTAATTTTCCAGGCCATTTGTTCAACATCACCCGCTTCACCAAAGAGTCTATAAATCTTCCCCTCTTTCTCCCTGTCCCTCATGCCCATCTCATCTTCACCCCAACCCGATACCCCGATGAATCTTCACTTGGGCCCTTTGACCCAAAGCCTCCTCGCGGTCCGGTCCAGCTGGTTCGCGAGGGGCAGATCACAGACCACGACATGCGGTACAGAGGGCTGATCTCACTGGGACGTAACGGCAGCAAAGATGAGGTGATCATTGCCAGGCTGACCTCCAGACACGATGGCGTTTATGAAATCAAAGATGGAGATGGCAACCTGGTCTCCACCACATTGTTGCAGGTCATTGGTAAGTTACGTATACTGTATACAATTACGGTTCCCTACCAGTGCCAACATTAGTCGTAGATATGTAAGAGTCCATTTGCAAAAATAGTGTCATTGACAAAAATCAATATATGCTTGTAATTTTCTGTCTATGTAGCTGCGTTTTTAATGATCAGATCTATGTTACCGAATTAAAAATATTAAGTCACTTATTATTAATCAAATTGATTCAACTTTACTGGTGTCACCTGTAAAGGCAATAATTATCTTAAACAATTTTGCAAAAAAATTCTAAATGGAGATATTTGCTTTTGCAAATAAACTATTCAGTTGTCAAAAATAATACAATTGTATAGATCTATTTTGTAAGTAAAACAATATATATAAGTAAAATGCATCAAATACAGATTGTAAGTAAGTAACAAATTAAATTATTATAAACTGGATTTTATAATATAAATATATTTTTTTTTTTTTACCAAATTGAGATTTTTGTTTTTCTTTAGATACTATTTGCTGTGTTCTCTGTCAATCAGATGGCATGTAACAACCATAAAAGCACCTTCTAAATCATCTCAAAAGTATTGTTTAGTATTTTCATCAAAACCCTAAAATATGGCTTAGGTAATTATCTTACAGCTGGATTAACTGTTGTATACATTAAAAGCTATGTCTATAAGTGCATGTGTTCTGCCACAATCTTCAAAACAATGCATTTCTACTACACTCTATACTGAATATCTCGAATTTCTTTGCAGAAAGGGGAGGAAGATGGCGAGCAATTTTCAAATCAATCAGTGTTCCTTCAGGGATGTTTGTGTCTCTAGCTGGGTTTATCCTTTTTATGAAGCGCTACCCCCACTGCAGCCTTTCACAGATCATTGCAGGGCTACGAACAAACCAGAATCCCCCTGCCAATCCACCAAGAGTGAACATACAGGTGGATGCAGATTTCAAGATTTCCACTTTTGATAACTTTATTGAAATTATTTGTATCATTCGCTTTCAATTTAGAAATATACAAACATCTGTATGTGCTGTTTTTAGGACTACAGTAATCCAAGTCCTGGGCACACAGGATATTATAGTTACTCACAAGAACCAGCAACACCAAGGAAATGGACACCGCATGTCTCTCCAAATCATTCGGTAACCAAGGATTTTTGTGTAGGCTACTATGGACTATTTCACTCTTGCTTATCTTTCATTTATTAATTTCACTATAGCATCAGGCAGGGACGTCACACCACTCATCTCCATCTCGTGTAAGGAATGAGGAAAATCAAAGATTGACACCATGGAACTCTCCTGCTCATAATTCTGCAACAGAAGTAAGTCATACTATTCAGTTATACATATTTATTTATAACGTTCCCTTATATAACAAGAGATGCTGTGTCTTTATTTTGAAGAACCAGCCCACTGAAGAGGAGAGACGGATTTCCTTTTCAGTGCCTGGCGCATCAAACTGCCTTCACACATCCGAAGAGTGTGTCCAATTCCAGATCAAGAAAGATCAAGAGAAAATTAACAACTCTCAAGATTACTTTTCCACTCTGCCACTGGACACAGACACATCTGAATCCTGCAGTGTTTACACATCAGATAAACTGAACTTCTTATAAAATTGATAAGGGATTAGGTAAGGATGAAGAAAAATAATAAATGGTGACCTAAACTGTGCCTTTTGTATCTAATTTTCATGACCTGC
>OMNZ01026664.1:128047-147584 GCA_900303255.1 Lesueurigobius sanzi | reverse complement strand
TTCTATATTGACTAGCTTGTATTGTGCGTTATTTACACAATGGGTTAGATTCTTATTTTTTATATTTATATATATATAGTTTGCTTTGGCTACTTAAAGAACTGCAATGAAAACTACATTGTATGTCTATGAAGTTGACCAATAAAGTGTATATGTTGACCATGAAGCAGCGACCCCTGCAGGACAAAACCTCATTCGTCAGCGTCACGTGAGGCTGCAGTAACGTGACTGTCTCAAACGGGAAGTCCAGAGAAGTCACAACTTCATCGCTTTGTCCTGTTCTGCGGCTACTTGTCCGATCACCGGTACCGGACACTGGAGGTCTTAACACAACACTGTAACAAGGGACAAAGGTAACCCGTGTTTTTAAGAATTTCATTTTGTTGTTTTGTAGAGATAAGTGCTGCAATCAATATGAGGAGCTGGGATTTCTTATCAGTCACCAATGTGTCTTTTTATTTAACGCTAAGTTTGTATTTTAAATGTGTAGTTATGTCGCATAATGTGTATTAACCTAACTATTTAATACAATGGCCTGACTGGTGAAGCTACATGGAGTTTAGTTTCATTGTAAACAAAAACGAAACAAAGTCTGATTTCAAGCACAGCCTCTGTTTTATTTGTTTTCCAGTGAACACTTCTCATGCCAATGAATGTAGTGCAGTATGTACTGGACTGACATAATTTAATTGTCAGATCATAGTATGATGTGTTTTAATTGAATCTTGGTCTTAATTTGATGCCTCACTATGTCAGGTTTTTAACAATACACTGTTTTTTACCTTGATACATGACCCCCTCTTGGTGCAACAGATCTCATGATGCTGTGTGTTGCAAAATTGGAAATCCCACCTGAATATTATCACTTCTCCTTTTCACACCATGTTGCTTTATTTTATTTTATTTTAAATCTTGATTTCTGATTCCCTCTTTTGCCTGTCAAGTTCTCTGTAATATGTACTGACTTAATTTTGTTTTCTTACAGCCATGGGCTCCATGTTTCGCAGTGAGGAGGTCTGCCTGGTGCAGCTGTTTCTTCAGTCTGGTTCAGCCTATAACTGTGTCAGTGAGCTCGGCGAGCTGGGCCTTGTCGAGTTCAGAGATGTGAGTATTTCATTAAAACCAGTAAATATTTTCAAAAGAGCTGCACAATTAATCACTATCTAATCTTTTATGAAGGATCACAAGTAGCAAACTGTAAAGACTACTTTTTTAAGGTAGTAAACACAATAATTGCCTCAATGGGATCTTGTTATTTTTAAACCTGTTGACCCTATTCTATTAGTTTAGCAGCTTGCATTTGGGTCTTTCTAATGTTAATGCTTTTGAGTCCTAACAAACTATTGATTAGTTTCTTTCATATAGCTACTTACAATTCAAGCAAGTACATACAGACCTCTGTTTGAGTGGTTTATAAATCAGCACAAGGTCAAAGGACATTCGGTGCTAAAGATTTCTTTGCACCAATAACAGTCAGTGGTACTTACTACTTTGCTTTTACTATTTTCATATTTGGCAATCTCTCCCATCTCTTTGATGTGTCATTTCACTGCTATGTAGTAAACACATTGTCCAATGCTGCAGAACATAAATACTTGGAAATGGCAAAAAGGCTCTTAAATTAGTTCTGAGTGACTTGGGACGAGCTGATGTTGGTCATTAAAGGGTCACAAGACGTTTCACTGACTTTCTTTTTCCATTTTTCTTTTGTGCTCTTGTTTCAGTTAAATCCAAACGTGAACGCTTTTCAGAGGAAATTCATTGGTGAAATACGAAGATGCGAGGAGCTGGAGAAAACTTTTAGTATGTCCTCTTTCTCACAGGATCTACGTTTAATTGTGGTACTACAATTACTCTGAGCTTATGTTCTTTTCCGCCCTGTAGCTTTCTTAGAGCAAGAAATCAATCGTACGCGGTCGCCTCTCTTCAGCAGCCCCCTACCGCCCCCGCGTCCGATGCCTTCAGCACCGCAGCCCCGTGAACTTATTTCTATAGAGGAGGAGAGCGAGAGGTTGGCCCGGGAGCTCAGAGAGGTACGGAAATATATATATATATATATATATATATATATATATATATATATTTTATTTTATTTTATTTTATTTATTTATTTTTTTTTTTTGGTAAATAACGAACTCATGTCCTTATGTCTGTTGATTTAGGTGTCTAGGAACAGGGACAGCCTACAAGCCCAACTAACTCAGCTTTCTCAATACAGAGGAGTCCTGACGAAAACCCACTCAATCACAGCATCTCACGTGAGCGAAAAAAAAAAAAACTTTTACAGACTCCATGCCATTATGACTTCAGCTTAATGGTCTGATTTGCAGTCCCAGTTAGCACTCATGCCTCACAGAAAGAACTTCCTGGGTTTGAATCCCGGACTCGGCAGGGCCTTTCTGTGTGGAGTTTGCGTGTTCTCCTCGTGTCTGTGTAGGTTTCCTCCAGGTGCTAGCAGCTCAGGACTAACCATCCATCTGACCTACGCATCGTTATACAATTGTATAATAACAAATAAAGCACTTAGTTACTTACTTACAAATATGTCACAGTCAAAAAGAAGATGAAACTGATATTGTTTTCCATTTAAATGTTTTGCATTAAGGATATTCATTTTTTATTTTCAGATTTAGTTGATCACTTTGTAAATAAATAAAAAACTTACCACAAATTACCATTCAGAACAAAAATACAATGTATTTCCCTTGCAAGATCAGCTGACATGTTGATCATTGATCAATTCCTTTTACTGTCATTGAACAGAAGCAAACAATTAAGTTAAATAATTCTCTGATAACCTAATAAGACAATTATGTAGCCAAGTAACATACTGTATGTATATGGTGTATGTATGTAGTTCTGTTTATGATTGTATTTAACAACAAAACAGCGGTTGTAAAATTACCAGTCAAAAGTTTTGACACACTCTATTTTCAACACAATTTATATTTTGCTGAAGGCATTAAACTATGAATAAACACATATGGATTATTTAGTAAACAAAAGGGTGATTTGGCTCGAAATGTGTTCTATTTTAGATTCTTCAAAATAGCCTCCCGTTGCTTGGATTAGTACTTTGCACACTCTTGGCATTTTCTCACTGAGCTTCACAGGGTAGTCATGAGAAGAAGCTGTTTCACCTTTTTTGTTCACTGCATAATTCCAAATGTGTTCATTCATAGTTTAATGTCTAGAATCTACAAACAGTCTTGTTTACAATAAAGAAAAAACAATACATGAACAAATGTATCCAAACGTTTGACTAGTCAGTTGATATAATGTCTTATTCACATGTGATAAGAGCAGTGCGTTTGATCTTACAGGCCCCACCACCAGAAATAATTGAAAACCAAGGCATTTTTGATAACCGCCAAGATGTCCGCCTCAGGTACAACTCTTCCTCTTTATGCTCTGATTGGCTGCAAGTGACGAAACATAATGGCCCATCATCTCAGTTTTGTAGCTGGAGTGGTTCACCCCTGGAAGGTGCCTTCGTTTGAGCGCTTGCTGTGGCGGGCCTGTCGTGGGTTCATCATCGTGGACTTTAAGGAAATGGACGATCGTCTTGAGCAACCAGACACGGTGAAATACTAAAATATTCTGTGAAAAAGACACCTTTTTCACAGAATAAATATTAAGCTTTTGTTTTGTTTTTTTACTTAACAGGGCGAAAGCATACAATGGACAGTGTTTTTGATTTCATACTGGGGTGATCAGATTGGACAAAAAGTCAAGAAGATCTGCGATTGGTATGCATAATAATTCCTATTTTATTATTCAAATCAATATTAATTACTGTATGCATGATTTCCTAATATGACTCTTTCAATTAATTCTGGCTTGTTCTTTGGCACTAGAGACAATACAGCTTACAACCCCATGTGGATGGATTGTATCTGATCTAATGCCTGTGTATGTAATCACTTTTAAACTATTGTTAAACTTTTAATTTCTCTACAGCTTCCGCACACAGACTTTTGCTTATCCTGACAGCTCAGTTGAAAGGGAAGAAATCCTCCAGGGACTTGGAGGCAGAATTGAAGACATCCATTCTGTAAGTAGCGCCTCATACTCGCAATATCTTCCATCTTTTTTTTTTTTTTGGACCAAAGAATAGCCTGCATGTAAATCCCTGTCGCCCTCTTGTCCAGGTGTTGGGACAGACCGAAACGTTTATGCAGCAGTTGATAATGCGAGCCGTGGGTGTCCTGCCCCAGTGGAAGGTGAAGGTGCAGAAGTGTAAAGCAGTTCAAGCCGTGCTGAACCTCTGCAGTCCCTCTGTTACTGACAAATGCCTTATCGCTGAGGCCTGGTGTCCCGTTGCCAAACTCCCAGAACTGCAATGTGCCCTGAGAGAAGGAGGGGTAAGATGGAGAAAATTATATAAACGATTCATAATTTATATGCCTCTTGGCCAGGTCTCCTTTGGACTTCCAAATTAAAGATGGGACTTGAACTGAACAAATCCTAAGTGACTCATACTTGGACTCAGACTCTAATCATGAGTGTTTGAGAGCGTCTTGGAATCAAAACATTGTGACTCGATTACAACTCTGGTAGATAGATACAAAGTACAGTATGTTTGAATGAGACACTGAGCTTTGACCTTATTTGGCTACATGTTCACACTTAAGATGTATGTAACAATACTTGAATTTCTTTGATGTACAGTACATGTTTTGAAATGACCGCCCTTCATTTCCAGAGGAAAAGTGGCAGTAGCGTGGATTCCTTTTACAATCGTCTGCCCTGCACCACCTCTCCACCTACACTGTTTCCCCTAAACTCATTCACGACTGGCTTTCAGAGCATAGTGGATGCTTACGGAGTGGCAAGTTATCGCGAAGTTAATCCAGGCATGTCTTAACCAAATGTATTATTTATGTAGTCATTTTAATTTTTTCCTCTATAATTATTTTCTTGTGTCTTTGCAGCTGTGTACACTATTATCACCTTTCCCTTCTTGTTCGCGGTGATGTTCGGTGATGTTGGACATGGTCTGCTCATGACTCTTGCTGCACTTTGGATGGTCCTCGAACAAAATGACCCAAAACTTAAGAACAATAACAATGAGGTAAAAGGAATATTCATTTGTTTATCCGGTGACTGGAAGTGTGACATCCTTGTCATTCTTTGTGGCTAGATTTGGAGAATGATGTTTGGCGGGAGGTACCTGATTCTACTGATGGGACTGTTCTCCATTTACACTGGTGCTATTTACAATGAGTGCTTCAGCAAAGGTCTTAGTACATTTACTTCCGCGTGGCACGTCACACCAATGTTTGACAGAAACATATGGAAGTAAGTGTATAACCTATTTTGAACTTATTTCCCAATTCAGTATTTATTTTTGCATAATATTCCTTTTAGCTCATCAGTCCTTGCAGGAAGCCAGTATTTGACTATGGACCCCAATGAGACTGGTGTTTTCACAGGCCCCTATCCATTTGGCATTGATCCAGTATGTGGTTTTAATTTCCCTCTCTACATGTTACTTGTTAAATTCTTAAGATCTCTTCTTTTTTTCAGATTTGGGGTCTAGCGAACAACAAGTTAACTTTCCTTAACTCGTACAAGATGAAGATGTCAGTCATCATTGGCGTCATCCACATGTCTTTTGGAGTTTGCTTGTCATTCTTCAATTATATGTAAAAAAAAAAAAAAAAAAGTCCACTGTTATCTATTGATTTAAAGGATGAAAGTTGTTAGAACGTTCTTTTTAAATTTTCTTTCAGACACTTTCGCCAGTTTAGCAACGTGTTCTTTGTGCTGATTCCCGAGCTTTTCTTCATGCTGTGCCTTTTTGGGTATCTGGTGTTCATGATTGTCTTCAAGTGGATCACATACACTCCAGACCGGTCCAGATTTGCCCCCAGTATTCTCATCCACTTCATAGACATGTTCCTCTTTACAGAGAATGAGGGCAACCCAGCCCTCTATACAGGACAGGTGTGTATGTGCTTATGTATGTGATTACTGCACATTGATTATACAGTATATACAGACCTGTAACATTGTAACATTTCTGTTAAACATTTTATGCAGTCAATTGTACAAAAGATTTTGGTGGTGTTAGCGCTATGCTCTGTCCCTGTACTTCTGCTTGGAAAACCCACCTATAAATATCTAACATTCAAAAGGAGGCGATATCCTTATATGGTGGTGAGTCTGCTTTATTCATTATTTATATGATCATTTGAGCATATCAAGCTGATGTGTTTGCACCATATCAGGCAGAGGACAGGCGTCCACTTGTTGAGGAAGGTGGTTCGATCAACACACAAACAGGGGAGGTGCAGGGAGAAGCCACAGAGCCGGTAAAGAAAACGTTTTTTTATTTTTATTTATGACTGAATTCAAGTTCGCTCATAAATGGTGCTTTTTGTTTCTGTTTAAAGGAGTTTGATGCCGCAGATGAGTACATGCACCAAGCCATTCACACTATAGAGTACTGCTTGGGCTGCATCTCCAACACTGCATCCTATCTTCGACTCTGGGCTCTCAGTTTGGCTCATGCTCGTTAGTAACACGTTTTAATATAGACACAGACATCTTCATTCTAACATGATTCACAATCTCCTACAAACCTTCTGTTTGAGACCAAAATACATGTCTCTAGTGTTTTATTAGACTGCAAGTAACATCCACATGACTGATGATGACTTATGTCCCTCCACAGAACTGTCAGAAGTTTTATGGGACATGGTGATGCGATTGGCTCTGAGGTGGCGAGGCTATGTAGGGGCTGCTGTACTAGTTGTCATTTTTGCCTTCTTTGCCGTTCTAACGGTATCGATCCTGCTGGTTATGGAGGGGCTGTCTGCATTTCTGCATGCCCTCCGTCTACACTGGTAAGTATCAATATTTACCACAGTATTTACTCAGTTGAAAGAGTAGCTATTGTAACACAAATGTCTTCTGTCTTGCAGGGTTGAATTTCAAAACAAGTTCTACAGTGGTGCAGGCTACAAGCTCACACCTTTCTCCTTTTCTTCAATCATACATTCAACAGCTCTATAATTGTGCTGAGATTTATCAGAGACCAAGAATAGAGCCAACTCTGTCCTTCCCATGGAACATTTGACTTTGACCGTTATATTTACCAAATGAAATGTTTGCTTATGGAATGATTTTTTTTTTCCTTTTTGTATCTCCAAACCTCCCTGCCAATAGTCTAAAATGGTGTAGCCACATTTGCTACATTAGTTACTAATCATTTCCTTTTTCCAATTATAAACCGTTGTTCTTAAAAGGGAAGTAGGAAATTATGTAATCTACAGTTTACGGGAAGGTATACATTTTCTATGTGAGAATCTAATGAGCCTGATGTGTTCTCATTTTCATGTCTTCCAAACTCAGAAACACCAATATTTATTTGTAATGATTTTAGGTGCCTTAATTGGACTTAGTGCTTATTTAGGCATAAGTCTTTTTTCATTAAGTGTATGAATATGCCTTATGTAAATTATTGTCTGTTCTTTACCACTGATTTGCACTGCAAGTGATAAAAAACTATTAAAAGTTTCAATTTTTTCCAGTTTATTATTAGTGTTGTTACAGTATGTCCTCATTATAAATGAACAAAATATTTGTAGGAATTATTATATTAGTATAACTGGTAGGGCTGGGTATTGCCAACAACTTCACGATACAATACGTATCCCGATGCAGGGTCCACGATACGTTACGTATTGCGAAACAAGTGTATCGAGGTACAGCATCCATAATACAATACATATTACAAACATGAAAAATGATCTTATGGGTCCACTAATTAGATGTTTTTATCATGCTGAATATGCCTAGCGAGATAAACCTGTTATTGCAGTAGTTAATGTGTTTTGTGATACGTTCTGAATTAGCTAAGGAGTCAAACAAGCATATAACATTTATTTTATTTCATTATTTGTGTATCACGATACAGGTCTCAATACGATACACATATTGTCAAGTACTCCACAACGATATATTGCCGATACGATATATTGAGCACAGCCCTAATAACTGGTAAAATAAGATAAAATATGAAACAGTTCAAACTCAGGCCCACTCAGCACAGCGGAACTTAATTTCTACAGTGTGTTCCTACCCGTGCTGCTCACAAAGAAACACCAACACAACCGGATGTTGTTAGAAAGTCAAAATGGCGTTTCGCACGTTCATATTGCTTACTTAGACACAATCTTATGCATGTTTTTAATGTTAGGCATTAGACGTGGACATTGCGTTGTTGTTTTGAAGAAGACTTAGTTTACATTACCATGGCTTTGAGGGAAATTACTCGGAATGTGCGAGTGCTTTTGGGTCACATTCAGCGAAGTGCATCCAACCAGTCGGGTAAAATATCTGTTGGCTTATTTTAAAACTGTACCTTTAGGTATCAAAAATAACCAAAAATAATTGGTCTGTCTTTTATTGTCAGTTCGGTGCGTGAGCCAGGCCGCCCCGAAGACAGAGCCCGCCGTGGAGGAGAATGAAGCCGTGAACCCCACATTTGTGAACAGAAACCCCAGGAACCTGGAGCAAATGGCTCTAGCAGTAAAGGAACGTGGGTGGGAAACTGTATGGCCCAGCAGAGAGTTTTATCACAGGTATTGACAAATGTTATTTTTCTTAATTTAGCTCTCCCAAATATTGTTGGTTTATGGTCATGTCATTTATAAGAAACTATTTGGAAGTGGAGATTTTTTTTTTTTTTTTTTTACGTTGTCACTAGGGCTGCACAATATATCACAAAAAATATCGCATGGCAATAATATTAGGTGATGCAATATCCCTATCGCACGATGCCACAAAATATCGCAAATTCACTTTTAAATCTTCCATCTGACTGAAACCAAACATGCATGGAACTTGTGTATGTGCAGAAGTTCAGTGGTTTGGTTCTGATTTAGTGTTTATGGAGTCTTCTTTTGACACAATTTGCTGAAAAATATATTAGGCCTGCATGTGTTTGAATTGAATGGACCGGTTTATTCAAGTATTGCTATATCTTATTTTGGAATTTGCATGCCCATACCACATTTCGCAAGTTTCTTCATTATCATGCAGCCCTAGTTGTCACAATATTAAGTCACAGATAATTCTATAGTCGCTACCGGCTTTAATATCATGGTACAAAAATGGTTCATGCAAAAGGCATATTTGATTATACAGTGAATGCTTGTCCCTTTACCTCAGTGCCCCTAGTCCAGTAACTGCTGATATTAGTTTAGTGAAAGAACCTTTTAACAGAATGCATGCAAGATTCTCATTTTACCATTAGACATTCTAAAATTGTTCACAAAACATCTCATTTTAAGTGACATTAAATCATCAATGCCTTGAAATAACTTTCTACTTTTTATTTTGACAACCCTATTCATCTGACTTTTTTCTTTTGCAGATTAGTATTTTCTCGCACACAGCACTATGTCACAGCCCAAGTGTTTTCAAGCACCTCTACAGACCCAGTGCTCACCTGTTCGACCAAAGAGTGGGCGCTGAAGAGAGAGCTGCCTTCCACAAACTGTGTGGCAGCATGTCAGGTTGTGGGTGAGGTGCTGGCTCTCAGGTGCAGACAGGCTGGCATCAACAGAATGGTGTATAGAGCCATTCCCTGGACATACCGCTCGGAAGCTGTTAGTATTTCTGTTAAATGTAATCAATTGGTATTCTATCTTTAAAAGTATTGGTAACTCAACATAATCACATTGTCTACATATTGTTTACAGGTGCAGTCTTTTAGAAACGCAATGAAGGATGGTGGAGTAATTCTCAGTGAGCCACGGCGGAAATATGTTGATACATAAAGTTTATGTGACTTGACTTTGTAAATAAAAACTTAGTTACAACTTACTAAAACTAGTCTTAAGTGTTTTTTTCTTTTTTTTAAATCAAGCACAAGTATTAAAACTTTTGAAATGGAGTACACATTGTAGCAAATGGCAAAATGAACATAATGCCACAGACCATGAAAGGTGAAGGTATACTTAACAGAATAAACTTTTCAGAATAAAGCAATTTCACAAAAAATAACACTGTTATTCAATGAAATACAGTACCTTTAGTATGTCACTAAGTGGTAAAGTAAAAGGAACAGTTTGGTGAAATAATTTATTATCCCTTGAGTACTTGTGTTACATAAAAACAATCATGAATGTACAGCGTGATGTTGGCTCAGGCAGTGGAACAGTGTGATCTTGAGCATAATAAAGTGCCTGGTAATTACACACCTACAAACTGAATTAAAGATATGACTTGGTAAAATAAAAAAGACCAGCATATAAAGCAGACAATAGTGACTTAATAATTTACCTCAATTTGTGATCCATCATAAATAACACCCCACTTTGTTCTCAGAATACACAGCATGCATGCACAAAGTTGCCCCCCTAAAGACATGCAATCAAAGCAAAAATACACAAAGCATAATAAAGCCACACCAACTGTGTTTACTGTTGAAGGCACTTTAGGTCAGGTCATATTTCTCAATCGTTTTAAATCTGTAAATAATACATTTCTTGGCATATTGTTTGGCAACAGGTCTGTGTCGCAACCTAAACTTGGTCCTTAATGCACATCGTAGGTACAGTCACAGTCGAGACAGAAAAATAATCTGTTACATTTGAAGCATGGACTGACAGCATGAAGTTTAGCGTCCCCAGGGGAATATTTCTCCTCAGCATTTAATTTCATCCTTTAATGCTGCAGGGGCAAAATGTCAGGAGCAGTGTGTGACCACAGTGCATCTCCAGATTATGAGCTTGGTTTGGTCAGGACTACCAAACCGGATGGCTAGCCTATTGGGTATGTTTTAGGTCGATGGGGAACTCCAGCTAGATGCATGTGTATCCACCCTGTGTAATGTCGGACATTGCATTGCATTTCATCATTACACAGCATCCACCTTAAAATACTGCAGATAAAATAAAGAACCTGTTGAATGTTTAGAAATTCAAATAGGATAACGGTTTAAAATATCTAAACCTATCATTTTTAACATTAATATTGGTATATCATAAAATGATAGCTGCTGCAACTTTCGCTGAACATACTGTAGCCAATGGACTCTGGTCGACCAAAATTCACCACTGGCCCATCCGTCCAAGGGAGATGGATCCTTCTTCTAAATTGGTTCTCCTCAAGGTTTCCTAAAAAATTTTTTCCACATGTTTTTTTAGGGATTTTTCCCTCGCCGTAGAGGAAGGTCTAAGGATGGGGGATACTCTAAGCTTGTTACTGTAAGTGATTTACTTATTCACGGGACATCGCATCTGGTTGAGACATTTCATTCGTGTGTGACATTCATTTGTGTGTGACTTATTTTGATCATTCTTGATGTCCGATATTGATTAGTTTTTGTCCATACCGACCTTTGAGATGACTTCTGTTATGATATTGGGCGTTACAAAAATAAATTGATTGATTGATTGATTGATTGATGAGCTCTCTTTTGGTTGCTGCTTTCAGTTCCATTTCTCTGCTATGTTCTCAAAAACCATTACTGATTCGGACCCGCATCTGTTAGGCTTCGTGGCTCAGGGGAAACATCCACACACTGTTTCTGATGAATCAATCCTCGCCGTCCTTGACTCCGCCTTCTCTGTCCCGGAGAGCGCCTTGGACTGCCTGGGAGCTACAGTACAATAAAACCCTTTAATAGGTTGAGTTCACATGATAGAATTTGCTAAAAATTTCAGATGGAGGTGCCTATATGTAAGTTTGCCAGTGTTAAACCTGATCATTATTTGTTAGAGATCTGGTCCACAAACCTGCAATATTCAGGCTTATAGCCATTTCAAATGACACCAAATGAGCCAGTGTGATTGAACAATACCTTTTGACCGACCACCACCAAGCATTCACTCACACAGACAGACATCATTCATGCTGACATGCATGCAAAGCACTCCCAGCAAAGCACTCCCAGGAAAGGAACCTTTTTGCTGTGAAGTACAAGCGCTATCCGCTGCACCACTGTGTCAATAATAATTCATTTAAAAAAATTAAAAAAACAACAGATCAAGACATCTGCATTTTGACAAGGTAAATTGTGTGATAACATTTTGACCGGCTCTCCTCTTCAGTGCCAAACTGTGGGCTCTATTGAATGCCAGTATTTTGCAATCTCTTTCTAATACCTAATTTAGCATAAGAACAGGCTGATATCATGTGCAAAATTTTACCTTCTCGTTTCCTGGCAGGTCATCATCGAGCTCACTGATAGACTGCATGAGAGAGAAGAGGTTCATCCTGCCACTGCGATTAATACTTGGGACGACCTAAGGGGAAAACAAAAGGCACTGAAGCACAAGACTGGACCAGTCTGAGACCTTATTTAATCGCATTGTATTGGCAGATGTACCTTGCTGGGTTCACTGACTGTTATGGCAGGATTAGTGCCTTGTGTTTCATTTTGAGTAGGTTCCTGTGGAGTGTTCGAATCTTGAAAGACCTACAATAATAACAAACACAGATTTATACAAAATCGATTGATGACTGCATGAAGAGTTTGGTAGACAGGCAGAGTCAGACACACACCTCTCCGTTGTCCTCATCTGAACAGCTTGAATCGTCTTCCTCTCCACTCTCCACATCGTCTTCATCAAGGTCCTCATCTTCATCTTCTTCTTTGTTCTCATCCATTTGGTTTTGCTCCCCTTTGGAACCAGACTTTTGCCTTTGGTCTCTCGATTTCCGTCTCCAGAGAGCACTGTGACGCTGTTGGCTGCGATGCAAAACAGTGGTAATCTCCTCAACTAAAACATTTTGTGATGAAGTCAAAGTAATATTTTCGCAGGCTGAAATTAGACTAAAGCTAAATTTAAAGTAGATCTTGAGACTAAAACATACAGATAATTTTGTTGACTATGAAAATCTTAAAAATTAAAAGAAGGTAAAACATGTGAACTTTAGTGACACAGTTTGAAAGAGCCTCATATTATTTAAATTAATTACCGAAGGAACAGGTATGTGCTTTGTTCATGTGAGAGAAATAATTTAATTAAAGTCGACTTAATTTACATGGAAATTTTGTCTATTAAAGTCGGACTAAAACTAAATTAAAATATGTTGTCAAAATTAACACTGGTTTAAAATATATGTATATTATAAAAGATGACTGTACAAAGTAGGCTGTTTCTTCTTTCTTACCTGGCGCTGAGGATGCCGCTGTAGGTCTGTAGCTGCTTCATAAAGCCATCATTGGGTTTAATGATGGACCGTCGCTCTTTGACAAAGGCTAAAGCTACATCCAGTGGCCAGTGATACTGCTTCATGGCATAGGCAATTACAGTTGAGGCTGAGCGGGAGATACCCATTTTACAGTGAACGAATACCGCCTGCCCGCTTTCTCTGCCAAATGAAAGAAAAAACAAGCCTGTAAACGAGCTGATTAAGATGTTTGCAGCACATTTTTGATTAGTTGCAATGCACAAATGACTGATTAATCACATTCATGCCCTTGAACTTGGAGAGTGTACCCCCACATTCTTAAGAGCGCAACTGTCTTCTCTAGAATTACAAGAGCCAGTTGATTTATAAACTATTTCTGGAGAAAGGCTGCACTACAGCGACTTGAATCCAGGTGCGTCTTACGGGGAGTGGCCCTGGAGAGTTTATACCTTGCATTGTTGATAAAGTTGTAGGTGTCAGCCCAGTGTGGCAGCAGGTCTGTCGCCTCCACATCATACACTCTGATGTTCATGTAAGTGAATGACGCAGGGAAGAAGTTGTCGATCTCTCTGGTCACATTCAGAATGTACCTGACACTGAAAAACCACATGAGGGCCGCAGTGTTGACAAAGCAAGCACATGTCTGACACTTTTTGGTGAGAAGTAAATAACGACAAGAAACATGCCACTGACTTGTTTTTCTGCAGCTCTTCAAAATTTGCTGCATTCCACTCAGAACCCTGTGTTAAACATAAACTTATGCTGTGTTAGAGAAAATATGAAAGCCCGGCCAGTTCCTTATCACTGTCAAAACAGATCCCCCCAAAAGAGGAAGTCACATCACATGACAGCTTATTGGCAACACAGCATTTCCTTCACTTTTCAGACCCAAAGTGACAGTATGTTTAGACAACAGAAAACACGACTTACCAAATACAGGTAGTCAAAGATTTGAGAGGGTTTGTCCATCTGAGCCATGGTGACCAGGATCTCATTATCAAGGTACTCTTTGAAGGGTCTAATATCAAAGCCGAGTCTGGCCTTGAGAGCAGTATGTATCTACAATGAGTTAAACAGAGGTCATATGAATTTTAATATTTACACAAATAAATGGCCTTATCTGCCACTTTCCGTAGTTTTCTACTTCTTTACATGTTGTGCTGCTGCCTCACTAGCTCAGGGAATGTGGGGGAAGGGAGACAGCCAGCTATTCATGCACTGCCTTAGGACAATTTAGATGCATGTATCTGTCTGCACTGTACATTCATGTCTAACACAGTAGCCAGAGCAGAACATAGCAAACTTCACAGGGAAAAGACTGTGTGTACTGTCACCATTTTGCATGTGAGGTTGTCCAGGTCTTCAGTCATCATGATCTCTCTGAGGTGCTCCTTAATAAGTTGCTCTTTAGAAAGTCTGTCTTCAGAGCTATAAAAAGATAGGATTGTTAGATTCAACAAAATCACAATATGAGGGGATGCGATGAGCAACTCTCTGCTGGAAAGTAAACGTCCCTGTGTCTCCATGAGATCTTTTTTTGTATGCCATACCATAATATGCTAACCCTGCACCTTTAAGTTAAAAGTTAATACTTCAGGATGTGTTCAAATATTGTCGAACAATAAAAATGTATTTGTTGTATAATAAATATGTTTTATGGTTTCTGGACAAAACAATATTGATGAGTACAAATATGTATCCAGATGCAGATAAATGGGTCACATTTATATAGCACTTTTCTATCTGCTTTAGGCACTCGAAGCACTTTACATCAAGGAACCACTCACCCATTCACACTCTCATTCTTACACCAGTGTACACAGATACTGGAGGCAAGGTGGGTGAAGTGTCTTGCCCAAGGACACTACGATAGTGTGCAACAGCAGGACTCTAACCGCTAAACCTTTGGTTACCCGCTCTACCATTTGCGTCACTGTCGCTCCGCCCACAGCATTTGTTACATTTGTAAAAGTCACCTTGAGCCATCGCTATCCTTGCGCACTGACTCCAGGTCGTCCATAGCCTCCCATTCATTGCGACAGACGCGGTCAGACTCTATGTGGTTGTGGTAGTGCTCCGCCCACTCTAGCCCACTGCCTGGGATCAGCGCTATCTTCACTGCTCGCTCACAGCATCCGTGCAGCACCTGCAGCACTGACCTTTCAGCCGCCAGAAACACAAACAGAGAGATGAGAGGATGTTACTACACAAGTCAAGGTGGGAAATAAAGTGGGTACAGAAAGTTTTCAGCCCTCCAAATTATTTTTCTTATATTATGTAGCAGTCAGAACCGTTTGAGTTCTTTAGTTTCAGTTTCCAAAATTAAGTCGCTGGTGAATAGAAAATAGCAAGAAAAATAAAACAGGACCATATAGGACATATTAAGCCAAACGCGTTGCAGTAAGAATGATCACTCTTCAGGAGCACATAGAAATAAACAGTGGGGTGTGGATACTTCCTGATGCCGTCCCTGATCCTGATGAAATGAAGGGAATTTGAATAGGTAAGGTATCAAGAATAAGGCTCACCACATAGTTTGCATTGACACTGGCTTAAATATTCTGGTCTCTTCGGTTGTGGTCACACTGAAGCCGCTAAGAAAAGAAGAAGACATCAATTTAGATTAAAAAAAAAAGATAATGAGATAAAGTGCAAATACTGAGAACTGAATATGTAAAGAACTACTGGATAATTGACACAGTTGTAGGTGTGATTTTGGGCAAATGTGCTGAAGCGACAAGAGCGCAGTGTGAGAAAAATGTCCCGTGTGACACATGTGACAACAGCTACTTCATCGGCCCCGAGCAGTGAACCAAATAGTGCATAAACTCTCAATAGACACTCATTGTCTTCAAACACAACTGACTGTATTTGCACTAATTCACCTCAAATGACAAGAACCTGTGCACAATATAAGGAAAAAACATGTGATGTGCACCAACAATGCTGAATTATTGTGATAACAACATGTGATTATTGTTTTATTATGTTCACTTAAAAGTCATGAGACATCTTGTGCACTCGACTGGTTAGAGATTACTTAAAGTGACACATTAGAAAACATTTTCACCAAAACATAGGAAACACTTGAGATTTCACATATTTTTATGTTCGGTTTTCATTGGTTTTATAGATTTAGTCATGTTTTCATTGATCCTTGAGCACAAGAAGTGGAATACGAATAAGTACAATTTCCATAACTGTGCCAGTGGGAAATGAGTGAGTCCGAGTTGTTGTAAGTTATAATAAATATAACTTTTTTACTATATGAATTACCCCTTCACTAACACAAAGCTATTAAAAAGGTGCATTATGTAGTTTTTTATGTGAAAAAAAAAGCCTTGTTGGTTCCATGGGTGCACAATGGCATCTTTTCTTTCCATCACAGCGTCTATTATGATGCTCCAGGATCAATTGTTTTTAGGGTTTCTGGCACAAAAACAACAAGTTTTTGACAACAAACAGGAGACACAATCCCCTTACAAATAGAAAACTACACAGCCAAATACACTTTAGTCTGGCTACTGTGTGACATCTCTGAATAGATCAACACATATCAACAGCAAGAAAGGTCACATGACAAAATTCATCTTATTTCTCTCAAGGAATAATGGCGTACACTATAAAGCATCGGGTTTGGTCTAGCGCTCTGAATGCAGCAATCATGTAAAACAAATTTGAGGAAATTGTGTCAAGTTATACCACAACTCCTAGGACTCAGATTACAGATTTGTAATGACCTTGGTAGGAGGATGCTTGGACTCCAAAACCATAGGGTCCACTCAAAACGGAAGACCTTCTTCAACAAACTTAGACAGAGGAATAACAAATCATATATTTCATACCATGAACGGAAAAAAAAACTCCAATGTGACGAGTAATCAAATTATCTCACTAACTCACAGAAGAGTTAACAAACCTTTATCACAGAATTACAAACAGTCAAGCACTCTGATTCAACCAGACAACAACTCTACTCCCAGGTCAATCCAGTCGTATCTCAAAGTCCTGTGCTGTCTTTGAAGTGAAATAACCCAATCAACCAACCAAGACAGGATTGCCTTCACACAAAAAAGACTCTGCTCCCACCGTCTAAAACTGAGACGGGCAGACGGTCGAGGACCACTGGACCAGATTATCTGCCCTTGCGGTTGGACATCCAGAGTGAGATCCATGCCGTTACCAATTGTCTACTGACACAACAGTTGCGTACCCAGATAAACATTCCTTTCAACTCCCCAGCTGACCTATTCTGCACCAAAACTTGCACAAAACTGCCTTGTACTGCAAACAAATTTTTATTGGACTCTGTAAACTTGTATCTTTATACTACTTGTATTTTAATGATATTAAATATAAACGAATACTAAACATACACACACACACATTATACATATATACACAGTATTTACATGAGTGGCAGGACAACTGTAATTTATGAGCAAAGAGTCCGCTTCACATTATACATTATCATATTTTCCCTGGCCACAGTCCCAGACATCGGGCTCTACCATCTGTGCTGCAGACGAACAAACACTAACTAATTATTCTCAATTTAAAATTCATAGTTCTCACCCATCTCCATCCAAGTACACCTGTGTGTCGCTCCATATGGGCAGGACCAGGCCGATGGTGCACTCATCACTGAAACAATCAAGAGCTGTTGTCAGTTTCTGAATGTGACGCGTTTAAAGTGGCCTCTCGGTTTCACCTGTCGGCGTTGGGGAAGTCCATGCCAAGGAGGATGCTTTCGTCTTTGTTTCCAAGAGTGGACACAATGATCAGGTACCTGACTCGAACCGGGTTGACAGACTCCAGCTGCACAGCCTGTGAACAAGGGGAGCTAGATATTATACAGAAGACAAAAGCTAAAAAACCTACCTGGGCCTGTAAAGGAAGTTCACATAACTTACATAATTATATTGCGTTTGCTGATGATCTGAATCTCTGTTGCCATAATTTTAATCAATGAAAAGGGTTTTTCTCTGAGCCACACACACGGTTTTCATTTATTTTTTCATCTGCCTGCTAGATTGTTTACTTTAAAAATGTCTTTTTTCCCTCTCCTCATATTGCAATCAACCTCAAAGCAATCATACACTATATCACACAAGTAGACAACTGTGGACATTAGGCTTTAGTAACCCTCCTCTGACTCCAACAGTTAATATAATTATGAAACTGTCTAGTGTGTGGAGTTTTGTTTGTGACAGCACAACACAAAATTATCTTCATACTGTAGTTGCCATGTTTATGCGCCTCATGTTTCACTGACTGAGCTGAGGCCAAACACATACAAACAAAGCACATTTTTAGCAGTTCGAGCTTATCGTATGCACTGCGCTTTTATACAGTAAGTTACCAGTTTAATGGTGTCCTCTGGTCGGAGCAACTCAACCATTGCATGGATTTGCTTGTGTCGTCCGTCGGACACTCTGTCGTCCTGTTTTGTTGGAGAAGTGGGAGGGGGAGGCGAATCCTCATTCCTCGCCTCATCTTCAATCAGGAGGACAGCACCCTTCACCAGAGCAAAACTCTCCCTGAAACGGTAAGGTAATTAGTCGTTAGTAAATAGTATTTCAATTACAAATTGGTAGAGACACATATTCTTAAAATATGTACCTTTTCTGCAGCCGCCCTCTTCTTTGGAAAGTTTCATCCTTGAAGAAGGGGTTTAAGAAAAATTAATTTAAAAATGTTAAATGTCTTCCATGTAAAATAATCAGTTATTCAGTATTGGGTCATTCCGTCCCAAACCACCCAAATTCTCAGAATCTTCCCAGGTGACCCTCTCAGATTTGGATGAATTTTTTTTTCTGAGTTCCTTCACATGTGTAATGAACACATGCAAAGTTATTTGCTCTAACTCCCAATAGTTTAAATAATTGTTAACAAATCATACAATATGATTTCCAGATTTTTTTTTAGATTCTGTCTCTCACAGGGGAATTACAACAACGATGGAAATGTTAGACCCCGCCATGATTTCTAAGTGGGAGAACTTGCAAAATCACAGGTGGTCAAATACTTATTGGCCTCACTGTACATACATGTTCTAAAATGTTATGTTCATATTTGTCTGTGTACATAAATATGCATTTGTTGTAGCTATAAACCTTGTGTTTTTGATTTTAACAATGGATATATGGGTATAAATGCACCATTTTCTCGTTCAAAATATTTTTTAACCATGAAATCATTTGAGATAGATAAAAAATTTCGGACTACAGACTGACTGATAGGCCTTCTATCTGGAAAAAAAATTGGAGTGCCTCAGTTGTGGACTACGTGGTCATATCCTGCATAGACTAGAGGGCCATTTTTGAGCTTTTCGGAGTAGGGTTTACAATCCAGCACATTTTTGATGATTGTTCCTGGAAAT
>OMNZ01026664.1:114710-128027 GCA_900303255.1 Lesueurigobius sanzi | reverse complement strand
ACTGATAGGCCTTCTATCTGGAAAAAAAATTGGAGTGCCTCAGTTGTGGACTACGTGGTCATATCCTGCATAGACTAGAGGGCCATTTTTGAGCTTTTCGGAGTAGGGTTTACAATCCAGCACATTTTTGATGATTGTTCCTGGAAATATTTGTAGTAGACATGGCACAGACCAAATTTTAGCCCTCTACATGTTTCCATTGCTGTGCTACAGGTCTGTAAACATGGACACAAACGCAAAAGTCACCCGTGACCCT
The DNA here is from genome assembly GCA_900303255.1 of Lesueurigobius sanzi. Classification (NCBI taxonomy): domain Eukaryota; kingdom Metazoa; phylum Chordata; class Actinopteri; order Gobiiformes; family Gobiidae; genus Lesueurigobius; species Lesueurigobius sanzi. The sequence continues at coordinate 127,771 of OMNZ01026664.1, read as the reverse complement.
ATTTTTAAATTTAAAGTTAGAGCAAATAACTTTGCATGTGTTCGTTACACATGTGAAGGAACTCCAAATCTGAGAGGGTCACCTGGGAGGCTGTGGGTGAAACCACACGGAATGACCCTATTGTAAAGGATTTTCTAATTTGTTACAGCTGACCTTTATATGTATGCACTATTATTTACTTAGTTTAACGCCATCTAATAACATGTATGTGACATGGTTTATGCAATGTTGTGCAGTGAGGGGTGTGATGATGACTGTGTAGTGCTCACTCAAAGTGCTTTTGAGTGAAACAAGATAGATTTCAGGACAAAAGAGATATTAATGCCAAGAAAAGACAATAAAGAGGGATCTAATATGAACTTAAACCAAAGCAGGGCAGTAGAGAAGTGATACAATGCATTAGAGGAAGAGAGAAAGAGCTCTTGTAGTAGCAAGGGCTTAAAAAACAGAGACACTCGAGACAGTAACATTACCTGTTACGCAACTGACAAGTCCAGACAGAGCGAAGGAACATAATAGAGAGCGAAGTGGACAGGGGCCAAGAGAGGCAATGAAATGATTTTGGGGAAAAAAGGAAAAAAGATGTTAATAAAAAAGGTATGGGAATGGTTAAACATGATCTAACAATGAGTTACAGATAGGAGCAGAGAAAAGGTCTGTGATCGCTCACATGTTAAACAACTAAAGCTCTAGGACCCGCACAGTGTGATATAATCATTCTCCTGCATGACTGAGATGGATGGAGCTGGGGATAACCACACATTCCTTGGGTTATATGTTCACAACTAGGACAAAACAAACGCCATCCTCAATAAGGAGTAGTCAATAAATACAATAGATTTCCACAATAAGTAGCCTGTGGTTAATTGTCCACGTAAACACAGTAATAGTTGTGTAGTTGTGTTGAAATTAATTTGTCAAATCTGCATCACGAGAAACTAAAACTGATGCACTACTTTATAATCTTCAAAGTAACTTGGATTTATGTTGTCAAAATCATCTGATCATATGAAAGGTTTAATTTAAAACATTATGTCCGCAATGAATTCATCTCAATCAATCTACAGTCTTTGTAGTAAACTGTGTGTTGTCTCATTGTAGTTTAAATTATCCCCTGGCCTGCTCAGAGTCACGTGGACAGATAACATGAGGTATGAACTCACTGGGGCAGTCGAGCTGGATGGGATTCGATGCAGAGTCAACAGAGCCATTGCACAGTCCCAGTCCCAGTCTGGGAGCTAATCCCGAGCTGTGCAGGCCCAGACAAGACCTGCAGGTTCAGCTCCTCTGAAAAATGAGGCGGTAGCTCCCTCTGGAATCACACACAGCAGGTTTATGGGTGAATTAAACATAGTGAAAAAGCAAGTGTAAAGGAACAGTTTGTTTGGATACCACTAGAGATATTCTTGGACAGAACAGACTCTCACTGATTGTATGCCCCAGTGCTGACAAATACCGCAATGTTCTTGCGGTATTTGTGAGTTCACAAACACTAGAGTCCATCTAGTACGACTCCTGCCTCACTATTCGTAACCAGCAGTGGCTTTGGCCAATCACCTGGCAGTAATCTGGTTTAGGGCAAGATATCTGGGTGCTATGAAGAAAAGGAGTGCAGAGTGGAGGCAAAATAAACATGGCAGTGGAGGAAGATGGACGTGTAGCTGCTGCTATCAAATGTGTATTAGCAGAATGGTGGCACTCCAGCCAATCAGGTCAAAGTATTCTGATGAACGTCCCTCCTTTCCCTCAACGGATTTGATGGGAGCAATCCCAGATTGATATTGTGGAGAACTAAACTCAAGAGTGCAACACATTATCAATCTGACTCTTGCCAGGTTACAAGGATTTTCTCAAGCTGTCAGTGGTTCTCAAACTGTGTACCACTGGCTGTACTTGGGCTTCTTCGTGTAGTCAGATGGTTAGGGCAATCTAATTTGGACTTATCCATTATAAATTGGAGATAATTTCATTTTCTTTTGCTTCACATTTTAGTCCAAAGCATGCCTAATTTATACTTTTTTCAGACACGGTTATATAGTCCTGATTTGGGAGCTGGTGGTACTTTTGAAGTGGTACTTGATGTGAAAAGTTTGACAATAATTGCTCTATATTGGTTCATACAAGAATAAAAATGGAGATGCTTAAAAAATATCCCTACATTATCACATGACTCCAAAAAAAAGTGTTTTTGTGGTGATAAGGCGAATGCCAGACAAGCTATTCGTGTAATTATTACATAATTCAAAACAAACATTTGTTGGATTGGGATAGGCTGGGCGATTTAAGTCTTCCTAATAAGGCTTTGTGGTTTCTTACCACTTGAGGATCTAAAAAAAAAAAAAAAAAACACAATTCCAGTGTAATTAATCCTGTATCACTGCCCAGCCCGACCGTACGTTTTCTCCCACAGGTGGGTATTTCTATCGTGCCAGTGCGGTCTTGTGCCGAGGAGGTGAAAACAAATAGTTCACATTCGGCTGGTCAGGGTAAGCTAATGCCGCGGGTGAAACACGAAGACAAAACAATACCCCAGGATTGCGCAAATCTTACCTTTATAAGATTAATTCGTGCGACAGGAGCTGCTAATATTCCACGCACTGTCGCTATTCAGTCGCTATTCAGTCCCACAACATTTCTGCGCAAAGCTAAGTCTCAGGGCAGGGCTGAGCAGCAGCAGAGCGCTGTTTCAGCTGCAACGAGGAAAATGTAGACTACGACACTGACGTCATGTGTGTGCAGAAACAGCCCAGTGGCCTGCGGAAAAAGGGGAAAGTTCGCGTCAGTTGTAGATTTTATTTTTATTAGATATCTGCATTGATTTTTAAATGTATAGACGCGGCTTTCAAACTTTGATTATTCACATTTTTGTTAATGTCCTTAACTATTTTGAATATAGCACTTTATATTTTGAATTATAAATTTATTATAAGAGTATGATATTTAGCTGACCTCTCTGATCCAGATACAACCATACGATGTAGTCATTTTTAATTAAATTTAATGACCTACACAATTTACAGCTACATTTCCATAAAAGCTTGATACTAAGTGCAAATATTGACTTTACTTTTATTAAATTATTAGATCAACATCCCCATCTGTCAGTATACTCTTTATTATTTTGCAACAATGGGTTGCTGCCATGGATGTATTATAATTGAATTGCTGCAAGCAATTCAAATCAAAACATGCTATATCTCTATGCTCTGACCAATCAGAGTCTTGTGGGCAGCAAAAGTCACATGACGGGTCCTGAGCTCCGACAAACGAGCATTTGTTCAGATATCGTTGTCTGACCTGACCACTCAAGTGCTGAACCGTCTTGGAGAGCGTCAAGACCGGTAACACCATTGTAAAGAACAGCTAATAACATGCAGCAGATGGAGCAAATCAGCGGAATGCCAACCAACAGGCCGGCATTCCATTCCAAGTCACATGACCGAGAAAGGTCTATAAACGCGGTGCGCATGCGTAACACTGGCATTTCTTCATCGTACTTCCTGATATGTGAGCAGTGCACACGTCTGCCCTTCTTCTCAGCGCTGCAGACGTCCTAAGTTCACTTCAAACACACTGGATGTGTCTTGTACGCACTTTATTGAAATATTGAGGTTTCTGTAGCCATATGCAAAGAGTCGCCAAACTAATGAAGGTCTTTGTAACTCGACGCATCCCGCCGGAGGGAATGCAAATCCTTTCCTCAGCTGGAGTGTAAGTAGTTTTTAAAGAATGTTTTTTTTTTTTTACCAACTAATGAAAACAACGATAACGGTGAAATCAACCACATTATGTTGTTTATTAACGCTATGTTATGATTACCCGTAAAATATTTGGGAATGTCTTCTGTTCAATTTTGTGTCTCCATGGTAACAGATGTGAGGCGTCTGTGTGGGATAGTGATGAGCCGGTTCCCAGGGCTGAACTTCTCAAAGGGGTGCAAGGAGCAGCGGGGATCCTGTGTCTACTGTCCGATAAGATAGATGCAGAAGTTCTGAATGCAGCTGGTAAATGGAGACTAATAAATACTACAATAATAATACCAATACTAATAATACACTGCCTGAGCACATAATATAATGCTAGATCTGGGTTTTCTGCCATTGGATAGATCAGATGTAGGTTCAGCAACAGTGCCCAAAGAATGAGATCTGCTGACTAGACTACCTGAATATTCTGAATATCCAGTTTATTCCATCATTCTCCAACAATGGCAGGTTCAGCAAAATAGTGGTTCAGGGAGCATGAGACCTCATTTTCATACCTTGGCCACCACAGAGTCTAGACCTTAACTCCTTCAAGAATCAATTGGGATGCCATGTGCTTTAGAAGACTAAGTGGTCCAACACCCATCCTCAAGACAAGATCTCAAAAAGAAATGAACGTGAATAAATGTTGTAACATTGCAAAAGCTTATGCCACAGTGAAAATAGTGTGTGATCTTTTCTTTTTTTTGTCAGATAGCATATTAAAATGTGAGTATAAATAACTAAACCAATTTTCCTTCTTGTATAGGGCCTGACCTTAAGGTGATCAGCACACTTTCTGTTGGCTTTGACCACTTGGCTCTCGATGAAATAAAAAAACGGTAGGTGTTACTGCAGCACCTGTCATGTTATACACTGGGTTCCGAAAGTTTTAATCCATTAAGTAGCAGTCAGATACTAAAATTGTATTTTTGTGTGAGGATTTCATTTTCATTCTTGACAGAACACTGAAATGAACTGAACTGTCAACAAAAATAACACATTTCAACAAGGCGTGGTATACCCTCTATTGGCAAAATAGACAACACTGATTGATTACCCCATAGTTTTGAAAAAAATAAAATAAAATGGACAAACTTGAATTCAAAAATAACTCAGACCCTTATTCAGAACATTTTCAGTCTAATAGGAATTAAAGGAGTGGTGTGAATATTCATGAATTCTTGATTTTACGGTATGTTGACGCTAAATGTCATTTTTAAAATCTTGACATTCTCTAAACAGTGGTATACGAGTTGGATATACTCCTGATGTGCTGACTGATGCAACAGCAGAACTGACTGTGGCTCTGCTGTTGGCCACTGCACGTAAATTACCGGAGGGAGTGGAGGAGGTCAAAAAGTCAGTGTCATAAAGTTACATATTTACCCTAATCTGTACTTGCTTTTCCAGTCGGGTGGCTATTGATGCACTTTTTTTGCAGTGGAGGCTGGAGCACGTGGAAACCTCTCTGGCTCTGTGGTTATGGTCTATCTGGCAGTACAGTAGGAATCATTGGACTTGGACGCATCGGTATGGAATGGTGGTGTTGCTAAACCGGTGCATTTAAAAATGTTTCCAATGATTGTATGAATGATTGTGGGAAGTCTTGTGTGAAGCATTGTGTGTTTAGGTAAAGTTTCATTACTATCACAACATTAAAGTCATATCATTCCGTCACTTCTAGAACCAAAATAGCACTTAATGTATCGCATCATGGAATAATGCAAAAAATACCGTTTGGTTACATTTGCTTTTATTTATCAGTGGGATTATTGTCACGTAACGGTGATGTGACTACAGCACAATCTGCTGGGATCTTAGTGTGATCGTCGACAGCTGTTTGATAATTGTAAAATTATATTTTGTTATTGAATATTAATTTGCATTTTACCTTAGGAATGGCAATAGCACAGAGGCTCATCCCTTTTGGAGTAAAACAACTTTTATATACTGGTAGATCTGCAAAGCCTCATGCAACAGAGGTCAATGGAAAATTTGGTATGAATAAGCAAAACCATATTAGGCCAATGTTTCAATTTATTAGGCAAACAATAAAGTACTGTATGTGTACTTTGTTTCCCAGTGCCAATGGACACACTGCTCTCTGAGAGTGACTTTGTTGTCGTATCTTGCGCCCTGACTCCTGAAACTCAGGGCCTCTGTGACGAGGCTTTCTTCAGTAAGATGAAAAACACTGCAGTGTTCGTCAACACAAGCAGGTAGGTTCACTTAAACATGTCATTATTCTTTGAAGTGCATAACAATGTGATACATGTTTCAGGGGAGCGGTTGTCAATCAGGAGGACTTATATGAAGCTTTGACGAATGGACAGATAGCTGCAGCTGGTTTGGACGTTACTACTCCAGAGCCTCTTCCAACAGACCATCCTCTCCTCACACTCAAGAACTGTGGTAAGCTTGACTTAACTAGTTCTGTTTATTTGATAAACCAAATAGTTGTTCCTCCACATTAAATCTTTAAATATTGTCTCTTCCTTTCCTCTCTCTGTCCACAGTGGTGTTGCCACACATTGGCAGTGCCACATATTCTACAAGGGGCATCATGTCATCCCTTTCTGCACGCAACCTTTTGGCCGGGTTACAAGGCACAAATATGCCAAGTGAGCTAAACTTTTAGGTCAAACTGTGAGAAAAAGTGAAAAGAGAAAAAACATTATTTCCAACTCTGATTAAAAGATCAGTTATTCAAGTTATAATTATGTTAAATTATTAAACTTGCAGTAAAAAGTACCATCTCTGTCGATGTGTGCCAATTTAGCTTTAGGGCCAAAATTGGTCTGAGGGCTGCATTTGGCCCCCCGGGCTGCACTTTGGGCACCACTGGTGTAGTGTATTAAAATGCCCATAACGTTTCACTCCATTTCATATTTATTTATTAGCCATAGCAAAAGTGTTACAGAAAAATACACTACTGAAAAATACACTACTACATAACTTCTCTAATGCAGTAAAATATTTATTTCCGTTCCTCATTATTTTAGATAATTATGTAAACAACATATTTGACGGAAAATGTTACTAAATTACTAAAATGATGATTGAACTTAGATGAAGTCTAAACACTTTTTGTTACTTGATTAATAATGAATAAATAATTTCATCAAAACAATATTGTCTTTCTTTTATGTAGTAAGAGAGTCAGAGAAGGCTTGTTCATCTTTCCAGTTTTGGCATGAATTCTTGGTGTGCTTATAAAGATGTGAAGATTGACTAAAGCGTTTGCCACACTTGGGACAGGGATAGGGTTTTTCTCCTGTATGAACACGAATGTGCTTTTTACAGTCTGTTAGATTCATAAAAGTCTTGCAACATATTTTGCAGGCATACTTTTTGTCCCCTTCAACTAAGAGCACATGGTCTTCAGCAGCTGCTTTCTTGCACTTGGACAAAACATCTTCTGATGCTTTTGTAAGAGAGGGGCGCTCTGAAGCCTCACCTGAAGCTTCTGCACTGGCTTCAGATCCAGGAGGCACTTTTGGAGCGATGCGGCGAAAGGCAGTCACCCCTGAGCTGCCCCCTGACCGGCTCTTACTAACCCCAGAGGAGGGCTGCACAACAGATGCCTCCAGGGTCAGTCCTGGACCAAGACTGTTCAAGTACCCTGTCAGAGGGTTTGGAGTGGGCTGCAGGATTAGTGTATCTGTAAATCCACTTGACTGAGTTGGTACTAGCTGCTGCAGAGGGACTGAAGAGAAACCCAGAGTGATGTCTGTTGATTGTGTTGAAGAGGAGTTTGCTTGGTTGTCATTCGGACACAGTTCAGTGGAGGGATGCGCTAATACAGATGCATCACTGGCGGCTGCAGCTGCAGTGGCAGCAGCTGTCAGACTAGCTAGACTCTCCTCCTCTAGAGCTCCCATAACACTTTCAGCGGTGGGGTTAAGAAAACAGGAAAATGCAAGATCAGACAGACTGTCAAGGCCAACTGGATCATCCCCTGTGTCTCCACTGTCTTTGTCATCACTGTTCAGGTGTACGCAAAGATGAGCTTGTAAAACACTGTCATCAGCCTCTGCTGATGTACTTGTCATTTTGTCATAATTGGGTTGGTTTGTAGAGACGAGGCACTTAAATGTGTCATCTGTTGTTGGTTCAAGTTCTGGAGAGTTTATGTTTTCTCTTTTGACCTCAACCATTGTGATTATGGGACCCTCCTGCTCCTCATCTTGTCCAATTTTAACCTTTACCACATTGTCTCCATGATTTCCATTCACCTTATTGCAGTTGTAGATATCTTCTAAGCTGCTGTCTGACTGGCTTGGCAGCTGGATCTCATCAGATTCTCCTTTGGCTGCTTCAAATTTTTCCTCAACCTCATCTTCCTCCTCACCCGGGCTTTCCCACAGTCTGTCTGGCAATCGTAGACCGTCAGGTGATAGCAGGCCCTCTGTGTTGTCCTCAGCACTGAGCAAACTATGGCTCACAGTGGGAGAGCACTCTTTATAGATTTCCCCAAGACCTGTGCATGGTTTCTTTCTGACGCTCTGTATCTCATCTACTTTTCTCTTGTGTCTGGATGAAGATGCTCGGCCAGATTGACTCACTTCCACCACAGCATCTTCCTCGGAGTCTTCCTCCAATCCAGATGTAACTTGCTGATGCATGGCTGCTGTTTTTTGTTGTGAGCTATCCAAAGTATGCACCGATCTCCAGCCTTTAGGTGGTGCAGCAGGGAAATTTTTCTTTGACAGGTGTAACTTGCAAGCTTTGACCACAGCATTAAGATGCAGGTGTGAGGCTGCTAACAGCACATCCATCACATTAGAGGGGCCCAGAGCTAGTGTAGAAGTGTATATCATATCTAGCAAAGTGGAGAAAGCCTCTGGGGTCACCACTTCAGGGTCCAGCTCCATCACTATTGGACCCCCACATTCACTCTTACTGGTGCTAGGCCCGCCTCCTTCGTCCCCGTTGTCGTTTGAGCTTAGGAGGGCTCTGAAATGAGAACTGCTGGCGGCCAGGATGGCGCGGTGAGCCTGGAAGGTCTGACCTCCAACGAGCACCACACAGTCGCACAGTTGGGCATGGAGACGCTGGTAGTTGAGCTGGCGGAAAATGTGTTGGAAATTACATGGAAAATCCATGTTGGGTCCATTGAGAAGAACAGCGGGTAGTTGAGCTCCCTGGTTATATTTCCCCTTGCATAATAGCTACTATTCCATACACCTGCTCTTGAATAGCCTATTACTGGTTACTGGCTGCCCTTAGAAACGAGGGGCTCAGTCGAACAGGTTTTGCCTACCTCTAGCGGGACGTGCAGCTCAATGTGATGAGCTGGAGTATGGGCGGAGTAAGTCCAGCATTGACGCAAAAGGATGCAACGCAGTTTAAACCATTGGCCTCTGTCAGATTCACCGGCCCCAATTCCTTCTTCACATTTTGCTGATGACACTTAACTCGTGTTTCATTTAACGTGGATGCTACAATCAGTCCCTTTAGCATCTAGCATCGGTGTCTTTTGTGAAGCGGCAGCACTGGCAGCTGCTGTCATTGTATGATGAGCTAACCAACGACGCCCCCACCAGGTGATGAGGTGATAATACACACGCGCAAGTTACTTCGTCTTTTATCCTTATAAACATTTTATTTACAAAGGGAAGTCCCTTATGGTGAATAGGAAAATTTAGCCTTTTTAAATAAATTGTACTATTATTTATAATTACTGACATAAATATGTACTTGCCATATTATTCTTATGGCTGAAAGTCCTTTCTACTGGCCATCATCATGCACATGTTCTTGAATAGTCACCTCTTTAGTTACTGCCATATAATTTTCACCTGCCCTCCACATCACTTTTAACCTATAGGCTCTTTAGAATGATGTGATGTCATGTGAACGCAACCTTGCTCAATAAACCAGGCAAAAAAAACAAACACTTCAGATATCAAAACGTCATATTGTTCATCTCTGTAGGTGCTACTTTAACTTGCAATCGTTCCATCAAACTGAAGAATGAGGGGAAATGTTTATATTCAAAAGTAAATTGGACCCCACGCAGGTAAAAAAAAGTCATTTATGGCCTTAATTTTGGCACAATTCATTGAATGATTTTTAATGTCCTGCAGGAAATCCTGAAATAAACACTATTATGTATACCGTGCTATGTTCCTATGTCGAGATGAGCGTTTACATATTAAAGAGGGTAAACTGGCACAAAAATCCGAAACCTTCAATGTACAGAATTGTAAAGACCAATACCTGACACACAGGTATTTATTTGATAGTAAACAACATATTTCAAGGAAAATTCAGCATGCCATTAATTTAATTGTTGATGGTTTAAACAAAAAGACTTTACAGAAAGACTTAAAAGGAAACTAAAAGTTCACAACTGTTTTATAGTATGTAATTCCTTTAGGGTGCTGTGTAAGAGCAACTTCCAGACGTCCATGAGCTGGGTGGTCATGGCATCGGTCTTCTTGAGGTGGTCCTGGTCCAAACTTCTTGTGAAGAAGATAACACTCTATGCAGAGGGTAGGGGAGCTGTGCAGGTCATCAATTCATATACTGTCCAGCTTCTTCAGCACATAAGGAGCTTTTCAAGAACAAGCAGAAATGAACAAAATTAGTAAAGGATGAAGACAACAAAGACGAGGGCGCAGCTGCAAAAATACAAACACCGGACTGTAGGCTTTTAGTGCATTTTGCTGGCCCCTAGGCTTCTTGCTGTATTAGGCCAAAATGTATAAGGTAGGCATTTTAAGCAAAAAAAAAAAAAAAAATCATCTACCATCATTGTCTCATTAAAACATTTAGACGTATTCTATTCTTTAAAATGTGTCCCTCCTCGCTAAAACAGGCACATTCCTGCATTCAGTATCAGATTCTTATATAAACATCAGTTACATACAGTCTATTCAGTTATGAGAAAAATAAAATACCAAAATTACATGTGTATTCTTCATCAATGTCATCTTGTGCTACTCACTGGCTCTGAGAAGGGCGACGTAAATAAGAAAGTTTCGTAAAGATGTAACGACGTCCTGTCGCATTTTCTTTTTCATTTCCTCCGGGTCCATCTTTGGTCCAAGTCCCTCTAATTTGAACATTTTAATTGTGAGTTGGTCTTTATTTTGCGTACGTTTGAAGAAAGGCAATTTTCAGTGATCTTCGAGCGTGGATTGGCCGGAAATTGAGAATCACTAGAACGGAAGTCACACTTACGGAAAACGAGAATAGTCAAACATCAGAAACGCGATACATCGACACAAATGATTTGCCAGATTTTTTTTTCTTTCCCGCAGTTTATGTCCTCACAGTAAAAGATATACATATAATTACTTTCATTTTCAGTAAACGCAATTTGACTGTAATCTGATATTTTATTGTTTCAAAAAATATTATTTAGTACATATTTTCTAGGAATTCATTTACAACAGGGGTTATTTGGTCAATGACAATTTCAGGTTTATATATATATTTGTGATACTTGCCCTGACCTTGTGGAGCAGGGCGGGGGGGGTCCTCCTGGTCTAGGTCGCAGACAGCTGAGGAGAGGGGCGGACAAGGAGGCAGGGAGGGGTGGCTTAGTCCAGAGCTCAGGCCCGAGGATTAGAGGAACAGCCCCAGCGCGACGACAGCATCCAGCGCTCAACCAACCCCCCCACTCTACACATCACCGTCAGGGCCGGGCGGGATGCACGGGATCAAATCTTTGCGAATATCGTTTCCTGTGTCATTTTCCGCATCGGTGATTTTTGTTTAGGACTGACCCCAGGGTCCGTGCCAGCTCTCCACACCACGAGGTGAGTTTTCTCCCTTTTATTGTCTGATAAGGAGCGCGCGGTTGAATGGAGTCCGCACCTTGCATACAGTCACTGAGCTCAGATTTGGTTTCAGAAAGGTCCTGTTTTGCTGATGCCCGGATGGCTCACATTTGTGAGCTACAAATCGGCTCCTTTGAGAGAGAGAGAGGAGCATGGATGTTTAAATCCGATTAAGATTACAAAGGAAGCAACAAAAGGATGACCTTTTTTCTTTGTTTAGCCTCATGATTTTTACTAGCCACCACAAATAATCTGTGTGGTCGGCTCATCTGCGGATAGAAAATATTGATTATTTGTAAGGAATTTATTAAACATTTATAAGAGCCAGGCACTAACAATATCGCCTCAATCACATCCTCAATGTTCCGTTTTTCCAACACATTTTTCAGACTGTAAATTCAGGTCAGTGCATTCATGTAGCCTGTGGGCTCTTACGTTAATACACATGGCTGAGGAGGCAGTGAGGGAGCCACGCCGTCTACTCATTGATATCACATTGGGTTGGGAAACAAACGCATTCAATTCTGAATCCGCGACAGCAGACAGGGATGCCAGGACTATTCCTAAAACACTTGCGTTATGACCATTATGTGTGATGCGCAGACACCCTCCTCCTGCTCTATTTCCTGTCGTCGTCCTTTTTGCTCCGTATCCTTTAACCAGCAGCTTCGCTGCTGCTGTTTCGTGCCAAGCATGACAAACGCGGCACAACTAGACCGGAACAATGCGTTTTGCTGTTCTGGGGCCTTCATTTAATGCATGACATGATTCAATAAGAGCAGTGATTGCGTTGCTATACATTCAGCCTGTCTGATATCACAGTGATCTTTGTGAATGAAGACATCATCCATGAGTGTTTTTAATAACATCATCCTCTTCTCATCATCACCGAAATACAAGCCTCAATAGCCAAGTGGTGGATGAAGTGTATTCTTGTTTTGTTATGTTTTATATTACATATTTATGCATTGCTATTGCTGCAGATAGTGAGCTGTGAGTCAGGATGTACAACATGTGATGGGAATTGCAGTTCTGAGGTCATTCATCTGAAGGGAAGACAAAGCAAAGTGAGCAGGACTTGCACATCAGGACAGACTTGATGGTTTCCTTCATCAGCCTGGATTTGCCCTACTGACTGTGCCCCACTTACAAGAGCCTTGCTTTATTTAGTCCTTTGCCTTTGAGGCACCTCTAGTGTATGCCTTGTCAGCCCACTGCTTGGGTCATCTCACCATGGCCCAGCTATGACAAAATAGTACATTTACTGGTAGCACTTTAGAATACGCCCGGTAATTACCCTAGTAATTACTAGTAATTGCTATCATAAAAACAATAATTACCCAGTAACTCTTAGGTAATTAACCCCAACCATAACTCTTAGGTAATTAACCCTAACCCTAACTCTTAGGTAATTAACCCTAACCCCCTTACTAGGGTGATTACCTAGTTGTTACCAGTTGTTCCTGGGCCGTATTCTTAAATATAACCTATTATTTTAGTGAGACCAGTTCGATGACTGTTACCT
>OMNZ01026664.1:92787-114318 GCA_900303255.1 Lesueurigobius sanzi | reverse complement strand
AATCTCTCTTTTCTGAGGCTACTGTATATTAATACAAAGTTACAAAAAGTGACTGGCATATCAAATCTCTGATACCACCACAATAGTGAGTGTGCATTTTAAATTCTCTTAAATTTGTACTTATTTTCACTGATGTTCTAATCCACATTCTCAGTTAGTGTGTTTGGCATTAGTGAAACCAGAGTGAAGTGCATATAGCCTGCATAAACCAGGTTTCCCTCAATTCTATTTTTAACATTAATAAAATATTTAACTCCTTCTGTAGCTCTGTTTAAGTGTTGCTCCAGATCTCTGTACTGTGAGACTGTGGAAATAACCCCCCTTGAAACATCACTAAGTTGAAGGAAATTGTAAGCAGAAGAAAAGCCAAAACACATTCAACATCCAAAGGTAGTTATCAGAAATCAAAGTTTTCCCCTTTTATGGCTGTCTCGGTTCAGAACAGCCTGAGCCATCGACAAAGAAAAACTGTTTAAGATTAATAATAGGACACTGGGGAACACTGCTGTAGCTGATAAAAAGGGAAATGAAATGAGAACTGTCTTCATAACACTAATGGAGCAGGCTGACGGGGACGCGCCAAATGCAAGAGATGTAATTATGTCCAGACTCCGGAGTAGAGGGTAGACCTGCTGTCATATACAAAACCATCCAAAACGAACTCCTTTTGTGGAAGCTGTAATTCTTAAATTTAGAAGTGCAGGTAAATTATGTAGACTAGGGCATGCATCAAACATTGTCAAAACATCTCAACACAGTGGTTCTCAGCTGGTTAGGCTCGGGACCAAAAGTGGGTCAAAGAACCATTTTTACCCATTCACTGTCACGACACATGGGCCTTTGCCATGTATTACTGTGTATACATGATAATTGTTTTTGATTGTCACCCTCATCATCAAGGAAATACTGTAGTCACTGTCAGTAGCTGAAATTAATATTTAGTTTCAGATGCAATTTGTCATGATACCTTTACTTCAGAATACAGGATCACCTATAAATAACATATATATATTTTTATTTGTGATTATTTGAATAGGGACAAATATGTTTCATCAGCTCATATACTACATTTCAGCTGAAGCTAATGTCCTCAATGTCCGTCCTTAGCATTTGCACAGAAAATAAAACAAAAATGATATTACTTAAAACACTCAACTTAATAACAGTGCAAACAAATATAAACACAGCAGATGGGAAGCAGCAGAAGGTCATAATATTAACCCCCCCCCCCTAAAAACAGCCGTCCTTTTTGTTTCCGTATTTGTCTAAAATTGTGGCGGTGACCCTAGACCCAGAGGTTGCTTTTCTATGCAAGCTATAAAGTGCTGAAATGTCCCTTTTTACAATTCAATTTAGTTTTTTGCTCTACTGTTCCTGCCTCATAGTCTAACTCAATCCAGCTGTCTGCCTTTGCTCACACGTAACTACACACCTCAAATCATCCAGACGTTCAAACAAACAGTATTTTCTGCCAAATGTGCTCTTGGACCAAATGTTTACTGAGTTCTCTGTCCAAGTTTGCTGGCGAGTGCCATGAGCCCAAAAAGATGAGGGGAATTTAACCACCCCCTTTGCCTGCCGTGCTTTGTATGCCCCATATCTCAACAGTAATTGCCCCACAGAGTACAGGTGTACAAGGGGAGGAGATATTATTACCAAAATTCATACATTTGTTTTAATTTACAGTTGAAATATTTTCTGAAATGTGCATTTAAATGACTTAATGTGATGCTCAAAAAGAGAAATGATGACGATTACTGTAGTAGATTATGCTTAAAATGATATGTTATTTTATGTGTGGTTGAGATGAATTATGAATTCTACTACAGCGACACTTGAATTTCCCATTTGCGGATGAAGAAAGCGATCTAATTTTATGCAGGGTTAGGGTCACAGCGCCTGTCTGTGAAAGGTGCTAGTGTATATGAATAAAGCTCTTCTAATTATCAAAATTGAGATAATACAGAGCAAAGTAATAAAGACAAATACAAAACAGAAAATCAATATACTCAATATTTTAATCTTCTCAGCTATAATTACCCACCTCGAGCTGTATGAGGTCTATTTATGATGGGATGTTTTGAACAAGATGTTACTGTTATTACACGCAACATTTATTAATTGTCGGCATGCCACAAGCTGCAAACATGTCAAAAGTGTTTAGCAATTTGCACTTCATTCCTCAATGCAGCTGTGACAAATGCTAACGTCATATCAATTAGCTTGGGTTGTTGCATAGCAGTATGGCAGCTCTCTGCTCTCTGAAATACAGAAGTTGTGTATTTGAGTAAAATATGTAACCAAGGTTTTTTTTTTTTTGACAAATATTGCAACTGCAATTATATTTGTCCTGGGTATGAAATATGAACTGCCATCTAATACAAGACTTATGCATATCATATTTGTAGAATATGGAGACATGGAGACACAATAAATTATCACACAGTACATCAATTGCATCTTTTGCAATTATTGTGCAGTCCTAAAATGGATGGATCCAGTGTTTTGGTATCTGACCTGCTTTGCCATGGTTCAGCCCAAAAGCTCAAACTGGGTTGGGCTTTCCAGCAGCCAGTACCAAAACAACATCTGCCTAGTCATAACGATACTCCTGTCAGTAGTTTATGAACTGCAGCGAGACTCAGACAGTTTTAATAACTATCTCTGTGGTAAAAGATAGAGCACAGAGAAGTGAGACAGAGATTGTATCTTAAGTCTGCTAAACATTTGGCTGAAGATGGAAATCAGCCATGAAATGGAGGATGTTTTTCTTATGAAAATAACATTTGAATGGACAACAACATCCAGACAATTAAAAGACAAACTTATTTACAATCTAGGGGTATAACAATACATCAATATTCATTGATAAAATGATTCAAATCATGATTGTACTTACAGAACATTTTATTATTTCTTATCATTTAATTTTTACATTATTTGTAGAAAAATACATTTACATATACTGTATGCAAAAGTTGGGCGTATTAATCAAAAATATGATTGGTCCATCCATCCATCTTCTTGACCCCATCCATCATTATCGGACCCAGGCAGGCTTGTGATAATTACCTCCACAACATCGTCCTATTTTTTGCCTTTCGCTAATTTATTATTTTTATTTTATCCCTAAATGTGAGATTGGCTTCAAAAGCCCTGGCAAACAACCAGCATGAATTGAGCTTCCATTAGCCTGTGCTCAACACTGTGGGGAAGCCACACCCCCTCTGTCCATTGTTAATATACACGCTGGCCTGGCCGGTACCACAACCTGAATGTCCATCGCTGCAAGATAGTTTATTCACAAATTTGATAAAATGTTCTGTTAAAGCAGAAGTCTGGTCGTCCCCCACTGATTGGACCTGAAAAGGTCCTCCTCGTTCCTTGTTCACACTGGCATCTGAAAAAAAAGCCATGTGGGTTGAAAGTCAGTTTGGCTGAAGGAAACTTCCCATTGGTTAAACTGGTTAAACGGCAACAGTGATTAGTTGCTGAAATGAGGAAAGGGAGGAACTTTAGACAAAAATATTATTTGTATTACTTAATTTACATCAAAATTAAGGTCCAGGCAATTTATTGTACGAATTCTATTGAATTTGTAGTACTGAATATCACTTTAATATTTGATTCATACAGTGTAGCTTTATTATGATCAAATATACCATAGATTGAATTCTTGTTAACAAAATGCAACTGCAGTGGTTTGTGAGTGTGAATATCAAAAATAAAACTCCTTGGCCGGTGTTTTTGCGCTGGGACTTGCTTCAATGTGAATCTGTAATCAGTGGGAGAACATGTTGCATTGATCAGCCCTCAGCCTGTTGCCAGTAAACAAACTCCTTCACTCCTCACTGTCGACACTTCTGTTGTTCTCGCCTTTTCCCTCACACTCATTTTTGGCCACTGCCTTTTTCACCCTCTTTAAAACTCTCCCCCTCTCCTCTGGACCCCTTTTGTGCACCCCCTTCAATATCCTGTCCTTTCTCTCCTTTCTGTTGCTGCTTTGACCACTTCTTCTTTTCTCCCGGTGTCCCCTCCCTCCCGCCTTCTCCCAACCCCCCATACGGCCTTGCCTCTGCTCTGCCTCCTCACCCCTTATCCCAGTTGCTTGTATTGGCAGAGGGGCAGATGAGGGAGGCTGAGCTAGCCGCATTAGCTATATGCAGTGTATAATTCATGAGTCCTTCCCTCAGTTTGTCCAAGTCTTCTGCTATTGGTCTCGGGACACGGGGCCTGATGGCGGAGCTGCACAGATGGGCCTATCAAAACCTCTTGTTGTAGCCCATGGGAGCAAGAGTTTTTTTTACCATAGATCACTGTTTGAGTAAAATGAGATGTTTTCTTTGGACAAGTATGTTTATTTTGTGTCACTTCTCATTCAACAGCTTGGCTTTTCACAACAAACCTGTGTTTTTCTCCCAAAACCCAATCCAGTATTGGGTTTCTTTCTGTTGTATCTGGCATGACGTCCATAATATGTACAAGTCTTTTATTGTAAGCCAAGAATGCTGTGAGCCGCTAGCCTTGGCGTGTGTGTCTTTCTACCACCACATCTGTCCCATTTTCCTTTTAGCCCAGTAAGGATTCTTAACTGAGCTGGGTGATATGAAATTTTAATCTCGACAGCCAGACAGAGATGGAGTGTCCCCTCATCATCGCCATGTGGTTTGAAAGCTGTGGAGGAGTAGAGAGAAAGGAGTGAGAGAGAAACATAAAGAGAGAGAGAGAGAGAGAAAGGGAGAGCCTTGGGGACCAGAGGAGGAGCCTATTGGAAATACCACAACCACATAACTGGTTTGGTCTCACATCTGCTCGGCAAGACATAGCTGTGTGCTCGATACAAAAATAACAACAGCCATCTGACTGATCTGAAAATGAAAATCTCTCACCACTGACTGGAGCTAATTGTCCTTGAGGGCTCTTCTCCGTGGTCACGATGTGTCTCAGTCTCATGGATTTGTTTTGCTCGCCGCAGGTGGCCGAACCGGACTTGGGCTGGCCCTGATGGTCGCTCTGAACCCCCTCCGCATTTTCTGGGCCAATCCTGGAGAGGCGTTGGGGCTGATGTCCCACGGGGCAACAGGGTTTTTGCGTTCTGGAGACCTGAAGAGACGAGCTACATCACGGTGAGTGCTGCTTACATCGTCATAGGAGTAACAGACACATGTTAATTCTTCACTTTTGATACTTCAAGACAACGTTTTCTCATTGTTAGACAGGGTTGTTTAACAATAATTTTAATAATAATGTTTTGTTTACACTGTCAAAAGGTCTTTGCCATTGCAAATCAAATCAGTTTTATTTATAGAATGTGTTATATAAAGAAAAGCATTTCCAAAGTGCTGCACAGTCTATAGAAGTTAAATATTAATAAACATAAATCGGTCTATAACCTACTTTATGTGCGCCACTCACTGTACCTACTCCCTAAACAAGACCAGTGTCTTTCAATTACTGAAATTGGGTTAGTTACTTTGGAATCAGTTTAGCTTTCTTTCTAAGCCCATTTTGACTTTACTCCATTCCATTATGAAGCTATCACATAATCATTTTCTATTATTATCCAGCCTTTGTTGTCTAATTGGCATTCGTTGTCTTAAATTATTAAAAGAGTAGTTTTTAGGATCATTCAAAGCTTACATCCTTGGCACAAGTCTGCATTTAAAAAAAGGAATGGCTGCTGCCCACAGAGACTGTCATTTGAGAAGACTACCTGACTCTGCAAGGACAGTCAGGGTGAAGGAGGGATACAGAGCGGGAGAGGACAAAACGAGAATCAGAGAGCGCAAAAACAAGGTCCTTTGACTCAGCTGTGATTTCAGGACATTTGACGCATTGCTAAACCGGCAGGTGCACTAAACACTGCCACGTGGAACAACACGCTTTACCGGAGTTGAACGAGGAAGTGACAGCACAATCTGAGCCGGTTATTCAGTGTGCCATGAGACTGCAGAACAGAGATCACATCATCAATGGCAAACCCAAAGACACAGTATAGGATGTAGAAACTAATCTGGCCCAAAATTATGAATTGTAAGCTATTCTTTAAATCAACAAATAAATAAATCAATTGAGGGGCATTTGTGAAATTAAGTATATCCAAGGACAATCTGATTCTTAGAGTCAGGGTAGACAGGATACTGTATATTAAACTCTATATTTTTGTCTATTGTCCCATTAATGAAACATAATTGTATGTCACTTGAATAATATTGATTAATTTAACAACTAAAGTTAGTTCAGTATCGGATATTTGGAATCGATACCTGATATTGTAATTTTATGGTATCGGATCGGTGCATTCCTAGTTGCGTACCACAATGTTCCCCAGTAACAGTGGTAGTTCCTGACTCCCCACGTACTGACCGCTCCAATCCCACATCCAGATCCTAAACCTAACCTTGACCCAGCCGATGCTCCCCACGTCCTCCTCCTCTGACGGGTCCATTATCGAGACTCCCATCCCGAACACAATGATAACCCTAACCTTAAGTCCGAGCCGAGAAAACTGCTGCTTTGCACCTGGGGAACAGCGGTACCGGGGAATCAGGCTGCTGCCAGTTTTGTTGGACATGTAGTGGCCAAACACTGGTAATCTAGCTCTAAAAGTTCAAAATGACATAGTTAAACCAAATTACCTTTTTCCTTTCAAATGACGTTAAGAGCTGTTATTGTTCTTCTTGATGCCAAATAAAAGTGACCTTTTTTCCTACATGTTTTAGGATGTAGGATGTTATAGAAATCCCTATTGCCTCTGGCAGTAGCGAGAAGGGTAGAATATCTGCCTCATTGATTGAAATATCGTTCAAATTTGACACCTCTCAAAATTATCAAACCCATCTTGAGTTCCAGTTCCCCCTCTACTTTTGTCTGCCTTAATGTCTTAAGTGTGTGAATAATCAGTTCCTGGTGCACAGCTGTCAAGATACCAACCTAGCCCCCCTCATCCCGCCTCATCCTCCAGTCAATCTGGCTCAATCCGGATCAGCGGGAAGTGCTAAAGTGACACCCTGACCAGTGTGGGCCTATGAGGGCCTGTGTGTATAATCCTCTTATGGGACAAACCCACTCTGTGCCGCCTTTACTACATTACTCAGTGTGGCGAGTCATCACTGGCCCGGTCCCAGCAATCACACCAAACAAACCCCGCTGACAAGACAAAGTTGTTGTTTAGCTTGTTAATACTTCCAATTTTATCGATTTCAGCTGAGAGATGAACTTAATCGTAAATGTAACTCAGACAAAACCAAAATCTGTGCAAAGTAAGGCTGGTTAAACAAGAAAACGACGAAAAGGCACTGAAACAGCTCATTCATTAAAGGCACCTGATTTTTGCCTGATTCTTTTATTAAAACAATGAAAAACAGAGAGAGTAAATTCAATTGATAGTTGTTCCACTACTGGGGAAACAAAATCTGATATAGGGCCTATATTATCAACTGATTTTGCATTTGTGGGGGAATTTTATTCCAGTAATATTCAAATATGGTTGATTTAAAGTATCTAGGTATGTTCCTCTTTCCTGAACATAGTAATTATTAATGCTGAAAGGTTTTGGGCGCATAGCCATAATAATATTTCACCATCAGACCAAACTCTTGGCTTGCAGAAGTTTCCTCGTCTTTTTGTGCACTGATCAAACTATAACCTCCCGGTCGCTGGCAAGACATTGATCTTTAGGTTTTCAAAGCACATTTCTCATTGTTAACTATATTGATTGGGCTGTGCTGGTCTTTCTTTTTCTGCCAATATTTTCTTTTCTTTTTTAACTTTTCCTGGCTGTGGCAGAATAGACAACCCATTATGAAAGGTCCACACAGTAGAGTTTGGGACTGAATGTAAATGTTGTAAATTAAATGTTATGGCCTAAATCCACCATTTTGCTTAAAATGTAACAACATGCACCAAAACATGAAGTGAACGAAACAGCAGCAGAATAACTGAGTTACTACTGGGACTCACATCTTTTTCTGTGATTCTCAAACTGTAGTTGAGCTTGGTCTTCGTCAGGTAGTTCTCAGGGTCATCTTAAGTTATTTCTTAATAACTTAATTTATGCTTTAGTAATGTGAGGTGAGATGTTTTTCTGGCACTCAGTTCAGACATATAGTTTAGTCCAATTTATGCCCATTTTAGCCCTACAGTAGTTTAGTCCTGATTTCATCTAGTTCTGATTAGAACATGTTACTATACAGCTGTACAACAACTCACTGCTCTGTGATAGAAAACTTTGTCATCCATATAAATGCTTCATTTACACTGCATTACATGTTAAACTGTTTCATCTTTTGTATACTGTATATTGTACATTTCAAAGTTATATCATACTATTTTAATATTTAATACTTTTAAATGCATGACCCCCCCCCCCCCTACAAATTAGTTAATTCTCTAATTTTTCTTTTCTTTCTAAGATTACTATATGAGCTGCTGCAACAACGCAATTTCCCTTAAAGATCAATAAAGTCTGTCTCAATCTAGTTCTGGACCTCAAATATTTTATCAGGTAGTACTTATCGGGTCAAATATTTTAGGATTGGAAATGTTTGAGAACCTCTGATCTATTGTAACACATTGTGGCATCAGAATACTTTAAAGTTCATGCTACATTTAGTATTTCCATATTAAAATCTCAATTCCCATTACACGATATTACACGGACTGAGAATAACAATAGAAAATGCAGATACACATTTCTATCTCTGTAAATTGAATGAGTGCATTTAATCCATATAATAAAACAGTCCAGTGTCCTTCAAGTGCAGATGTATTGATTGCTGAGAGACATAAAATCCTGAAGGAAGCTGTAAGTCTAAAGATTTGGTTGGGATTCAAAGCTCATCAACTCTGCCTCCCCGAGGGTTTAACGAAACTCTCCATCCTTCATCATTTCCCAGCCCAGACACAGTGTTGAAAAGGCCAGCTAAGCAGAAAGTAACCGTGCTGCAAATGAGATCTAGTGAACATTTTGTGAATTATATTATACTTTGTTTCTTTGTTATCATTTTAGTGCTTGTGTCTTCAATCCCAGCGGACTAGTTTTGGCCTTTGATGTCTATATACACATATCTTGTTATTAATAACATTCAAGACCAAAACCATGTTCAACTAATAAAACACTGGAGCTGAAGATGTAACTTTGGTAGTCTCATTCTGGCGCTGAGGTCTAAAAGCTCTTGAGAGATCCTTTCAACTCCTCATCTCTTTTCATTTATGTCTGGCCTTTAGTTGTAACTAATTTCTTTGTGTATTTTCTCTAGATAAATGGAGGAGAAGGAGCGAAGTAGGAGCAGGTCTCCAGCTCGGACGACCAGCCGCGTGCAGCAAGTGGTGGGGACCATAATACGACGCACTCGAGAGTCACTCAGCAGGTACGAACGGGAAAAGACATCTGTATTTTGGCTGCACATTATAACGTAGCGATACATTGTAATCCAAGTTTTTGTTCATCTATAAAGAAAAGTAAATAAATCCAGTACTTAACTTTAACTGCTACAAATGTTTATAAGACATATTTCTCTGTATTTGGTGTTGGTGCGGGTTGCTGAAACATTTTTAGTGGGTTGCAAGCCTTTCCTGGGGAACATTTTTTAATATTATTTAATTTAAAACCTTCCCGAGTTTAGAATAGGTTATTTTGATAAAAAATGTATAGGATTATTTTATGCTTATTCAACTATAATTTGTTGGAAAATAAGAGGAGTGTTTTACATTATTTATATACTAAATTCAATTCTTGTTTGGGACACAGCTTGCCATTATAGATTGATGGTGGGTCCCCTCATCAAACCAGTTGAGAACTGATTCCAATCTAGTGGACCTCAGCATTGAGGGTCCGAGTCCCAACTTATTTTTATTTTATTTATTTATTTGGATGGGACAGTGCATGTTAATGAACACACATAAGAACCATGCATGTAAACACGCCACCTCGGGTTGTAGTCCTGGGCCAATTTAGACTTTATTGATCCACAAGGGAAATTGAGTTGTCACAGTAGCTTGAATAGTAATCTTAAAATAACAACAACAAAATAATAAATGTGATAATATAATAAAGAAAGAAATCCGGATATAGGTGCTCTGGAATATACATACTGTATCTGTGAATATGTACACATTTACAAGTATAAAATACAGATATAAGATAATAAATACTAAAAATAGAATGATAGAACTTTGAAATTTTCAATATACGATATAAACAAAGACGAAGCAGATAAACATGAAGTCCGTTTAAATGAACAATGGCATGGAGGTCAGAGTTATCTATCACAGAGCGGTGAGTTATTGTATAGCAGTATGGAGTATGGCAAGAACGTGCTCTTGTAACGCTCACTGTGGCAGAGGAGCTGTAGGAGTCTGCTAGAGAAGGAGCTCCTTTGCCCCTCTATAGTCCGGTGGAGCTGTAGGAGTCTGCTAGAGAAGGAGCTCCTTTGCCCCTCTATAGTCCGGTGGAGCTGTAGGAGTCTGCTAGAGAAGGAGCTCCTTTGCCCCTCTATAGTCCGGTGGAGCTGTAGGAGTCTGCTAGAGAAGGAGCTCCTTTGCCCCTCTTGTCTCACTGGACTGTTGTACATGTTTTTAGTGGAAGGGGAAACCCAGAGGAAACTCATGCAAACGCCACGCAGAAACACCCCGTCCAGCCCGGGAATCAAACCCAGGACCTTCTACTGTAGCTATCAAGTACGAGCACTAACCGCTGCGCCACCGTGCAACAATTTGCTGAATGTCTCTCCTCGTTCTGCACCCCTTTTCACCCTGAACTATCCTGTCTAATAAAGCCTACAATAATTATCAATGGAGAATGTATGGTGGTGTGGTCTGTCCAAGTGTGACACCCATATAGTAGGTCGGGCCAACCTCACCTCAGGCTCATATTTGCTAAGATCCACACACGACCCTTAATAAAAACAAACTATACACCACATTGATTGACGCCAAAGAAGAAAAAGTTTTTATTTATTGCTGTACAATGAACAGGTTTCATTATTGGCCAGTTGTAATAGAGTTGTAATATAGTGTCAAGCACAGCCAACAGCAACCATTTTAGCTATGATATCAACAACTACAAACAGTGCTATATTAGAGAGATGCTATATCTGCTTCTGGGCGCGCTGCCAGCATCTCTGAATGTGGGATGTTTGTGATTTATAGCCATTTAAGCAATATAATGTATTATCTGTCATTGTGGATTGGTTCTCTACAATAGAAAACTATATATTTTTAACATAGTTTTAAAAGGCCTGAAAGTAAAAGAAAATAAATGGCATTACTTTGGTGAAAGCAGACCACACGCACCACATCCCATATCCAGAAACACTGTGCACTGTGTTTAGTACATATTCAAAACGGGGCCATCTCTTTCCAACACACAAACACACCCAGAGCAGACCACAATTATGCTTTAAGTGCCCCTCGCTCCCTTGTTGTCCGCTGAGTGGGTTCTCATTCTTTGTAAAGGGGGCGTGTGAAGAAATGCCTCCACTCTCACTTGTTTTGAGGAGAAAAAAACCTCACAAGCAGCTGACACAGACACGCACCCCAGGGGGACTGTATGTCATCTTTATATTCAAACAAAATGTACACAGTTTATACAGCAGTCCCATGGTGAATAGAAATGTAGCTCAAATGATGGCTTTATGCCCATTCATGTCAGACCCTAGTTCAACTTTTTCCACTTGGATTTAACTTGATGTAATTGTGCTACAGGGTGGGGAAAAAACAATGGGCATGATATGATACTAAGACATACTAATCTTTGGTGGCACAGTGGGTGCACTTTTTTTGCTCTTTCCTCTCAAAGTCAATCAATTCAATCAATTTATTTTTGTAACTCCCAATATCACAACAGGAGTCATCGCAAAGGTCGGTATGGACAAAAACAAATCAATATTAGACATCAAGAATTATCAAAATAAGTCACACACAAATGAAATGTCACAACCAGATGTAATGTCCCGTACATAAGTAAATCGGACATAACAAGTTTAGAGTATCCAACATCCTTAGACCTGGGAGAAAATTAGGAAACCTCGAGGGGAACCATTTTGGGGAAGGATTCACCCCTATGGACGGCTGGGCCAGTGGTCGACCAGAGTCCAATGGCTATGTCCAGCGAGTGTTAAACTGGGAGATGGCCTCAGGCAGACAAGAGTCCCGCAGCAGTGTTTAACCCGAGCCGCAGGCTTGGCCGACGCCGTCGAATGCTGTCCAGTCCCCACGATGATGGCAGTTGTTCAGGTCTTCAGCAGCCCGGGAACTAATTTATACAGTAAGGAAAACAAGAGGATAGGGCTCAATGTGCGATACTTCCCCCAGCATTTTAGCTCCTATAGCAGCCTTGCTTATGCTGTAGGTTTAGTACTGAGCCTAGCTGACCTGACTAAAAGCCTTTTTGAAAATAAACGTTTTGAGCCTAGTCTTAAAAATGGGGACTGTGTCTGCTTTTTTAACATGAGACGGAAGTTGATTCCATAGAAAAGGAGCCTGATAGCTAAAGGCTCTCTTTCCTATTGTGCTTTTAAAGAAGTGGAATCACTAGTAGTTCTGCGTTTTGAGAGCAAAGCACTCTGATTGGCTGATATAGCACAATCATTTCTTATAAGTCCAGGTTTCGAGTCCTGGACAATATGGGCCGTTCTGTGTGGAGTTTGCATGTTTTCCCAGTGTCTGAGTTGGTTTCCTCCAGGTGTTCTGGTTTCCCCTATCAACCCAATACTGTGGTTCTGACCACCTAGTTCAAGATCTGGTCCTCACTGTTCCTTACAGGCGGCATTGTCAGATGGGTTAACTGCAGAGGATCATTTTCACTATGTGGACTTTAAAGTTCACCTAAATCTTAATCAAATACATTTTTGGCAGATATTGCCATAATATACTTTTATATTATTTAACTGAATACCTGCATTATTAATATTCTTTATCAGTCCCAAGCTGATGGTATGGGAAAACGCAAATAAATTTACTGAGACACTGAGAGTCTGAAACCAGATGCCAAACCAGAAAGCTTAGAGGCAGCTCATTTCACACTCCCTTGATCCACTCACAATAATTCAGTCATACACTTAACTGGTGCCTCCAGCCTTATAACCTTTACCCTGTCACCCCTACAGAGAACGGTTGCTAGGCGATGGGAGGTCACAGCGCTCCAACAGTTTGTCCAATCAGAACTTCCAGGCCAAACTCCAGCTGCAGATCACCCGAGACCCCGTCCTGGACAGCAGCACAGGCCATGGCTTCACCCTCACCACAGAGCCCCCCCTGCTGGTCAGGGACATCGCCCCAGGTATGGCACACACCTGCACAAACTGTACCCAAGTGATTGTGTAAGATTTTAGCTGTTCAGGTTTTCAAAATGGTCAACAAAGCAGTCCAGTTGACGACTTTAAAAGCCTGTACTATGATAATCAAATGGTGTGACTGATCCACAGAGGCCTTTTATAATTGCACGCCATTGGGGAATATTATTACAAAATCTGGTGTGATACAGATTGACCACCACAGACAAGAGCTCCACCTAAAATGCTCTGAGAAGGTCATCGAGCCATTAAAATTTGCTTCTTCCTCTAGATAGACCAAATTGTCCTTAAATTTGTCCATTTACAGGAAGATTACTTGTTTACACATCCAACCTCCGAACACAGGTACGGCCAAACTTTTGATACAAGGGCCACATTGTGTTTTTTAACTTGCCACAGGGGCCGGGCCAAGTCTCAAATAGACTGTAATCGTCTAAACACATTCATAAAAGCAACAAAAATAGCAACAGTTATGCATAATCTTTTTATGGCAATGAAAACATTGTAGGTGTTTTTGTCAATTCATATCAGGCTTGACCATGTTTTGTTGGCCTTTGTTTGCACCACTGCCCTAACATTGTATATATGCATATCAATAGTCATGATGTTATACCTGACCCGGGAATTTAAATACAATGCAGCTACTTCATATTATGCCTGTTAATTTGCAGGTTTTGGGTGTATTCTCATCTTGTCGATTTCTGTATGTCCTTGGAGTGAACCAGTGTTCTGTTTGTCTGGATGAGTTAGCTTTGCTCTGGCTGCTTCCTCACTAAAAGGCCACTTGTTTTATGTAACTGTTCCTTGCTACCAGCCATGTTCGTTTAGTTTACCCTGTCTCACTCATACGCTCTCTGCCCCATGTAGGAATTTCACATTATTAGGAGGCCAAGGACTTATATTCATTTCCTGTAGTCTTTCATTAACCGCTGCGTGCTTAAGCCTTTCAACATGTATGATCTTGGAGGTTAAATGTCTCGTAGCATGGAAAGGAACACACACAAAGATGCAGTATATTACAAACCATTGACTAAATCCTGGCATTTAGACTCAAGGGCCCTGTGCCAGCAAAGCCACAGGCACAACAGCACCACCTGCTCATTGTTCCTAAATCCAATCACTCTTCATTAGGGCAACTTTGACAAAGGGGCAGCACTGGACCCCAGAAATGTGCTTATCCATTACCTTTATGTCCAATAAGCTGATAAAGCTGCAGGTCTCTGTAATTGCACCGCCTTGATAAGTGAGAGTTTTCTGCCAAAAAGCTACAGGTTAAATGTAGAACTAGAGTCTTGGCTTTACTAACAGAAACATATAGCACGGTATATTATATTGTTTTCTCTGATATGACCAATGCAAATTAAGATTAAAACAATAAATGCAAAATGAGTTGAGAATTGGGTACTGGAGCATTGAAATGTAAAGTTGAAAAAGAACATTTTTTAAACAACCTCGTTCAGGATATTGGCAGAGCGGTTGTGTAAGAGGGGGCTGGACGTCTGGCAGTGTGTCTAAAGGCTTTCAAAGCAGCGCTGCCCTGCTGTCAGTGGGTCAAAAATTAGGGACTTTTCTAGACAGACAGGGTATGCGAAAAACACATGTGAAAGACGACATTTCTGCTGTTTTCTTCATGCATGTGTACGCCTGAGTGAGTTAGGGATAAGCTGAAACGGCTGTGCCTCAGTCGCACTCTTCCGCCCCGAGACAAATGAGTATAAATAACTAGAGAAAGCAGAGCTGAGCTGGATGGAGCCCAGAATAACTGTAACCCCTCAAGTCCTGGAGCTCTCCGCTGAGTCAGCCATGTTGAAAAACCATGCATGTCGTTCTGTGTGTAAATGCAGCCTCTCCCTCTATTTATCCTAATGCACAGAGCTCAGGGTTTATACTCACTGCACTGTGCAACTGCTGCAATATATGTGTCTGTGTAAAAAGGGAATTTAATATCAGATGTGAGGAGATGTGCATTTCATAGGCTGAACATAAACAAACCAGCACTCCTTGCACAGTGTAGAATCTGGTGCCCTTTTTTGCAAAAGTGTAAAGGGTTACTACTTTGAGCAGCTGACTGGCCAAAAATAAAGTCACAACCTGTATTTAACCAAGCAAATAGAACTGGGGTTGATGCAGTTTGTCAGTTTTAGGTTCAGCAACACTATGAGC
Organism: Lesueurigobius sanzi; assembly: GCA_900303255.1. NCBI lineage: Eukaryota > Metazoa > Chordata > Actinopteri > Gobiiformes > Gobiidae > Lesueurigobius > Lesueurigobius sanzi. The sequence goes on along the minus strand of OMNZ01026664.1, from coordinate 98,860 downwards.
CCAAAGAATGAGATCAGCTGAAACATGAACATCCTGAGTTATTCCATCAATGGATTTCTTCTTCTCTGATGGCACAGGCATATTCCAAGATGACAATCGCAGGATCAGGCTCATATCCTGAGTGGTTCAGGAGTGTGAATCGTCATTTTCACACATGGATTGTCCACCACAGTATCCATATCTTAACTCCCCTGAGAATAGTTGGGATGTGCTGGAGAAGGCTTTGCTCAGTGTTCACACTCTTCATCATCAGTACAAGATCGTAGTGAAAAATGAATGGCACACTGGATGGAAATAAATCTGTGGACATTGCAGAAGCTTATTGAAACAATGCCACAGCAAATGGTGCTGTGATCAAAGCTAAATGTGCGAGTGACATTTTTATTTTTTTGGTGACTTGTTTTTTGGCCAGGCAGTGTAGCTTGGGGTCAAACATAAATAAGAATTGAATCTCTACATATCATGTAAAATACTGTGAGTTTCCACGCATTGTCGATTAATTTTTAACTAACTAAAGCCTATAAAGCTGAAATTAAGGTAAAAACAATTCAACACTAGGGTGACCACCTATCCCTGGTCGCACTGCACAGCCATTTTAGACCTTTGTCCCCCCATCCCACCTATGTAGATAATGCCCCACTTTTTCAATAAAGTTAGATTTACATAGAGAATGATAAATTACCCACCAGTGTTTCAGAGTTTTCTGAGCCTTTAAATGAATTGTGCCAAAATTAAGGATAAATGTCACTGAAAATCATTACAGTTGTTTCAAATAGGTTTTAAATATACATTTCTAAAAGTATGGTTGCATGTTTTAATGGAAATTTCTGTATTATTTTCTGTATTTTTTGTTTTACACAATTATTTTTGCCAAATTTGTCAAATATCCAAATTGTACGCCATTCCTCTGTTTAATGTAATGTTTCAGAAATGATAAATGCTTAGTTTGTTGTTATGGGGCATTAAAAAAATAATAACTTTGTCCTAACCTTCCGGTTAAGAATATTTTGGGACCTATTTCTATCTGTATGTGTGATTTTGGGCCAAAATAGCAAAGGAAATGTTTCAGTGCTGATCTGCATGTAATCTGTTTTAATTTCCCAGTGTCCGACTGCATCACATGACTTGCCCCACTTTCACTATGATTTGAGGTGGTCACCCTACTTCACAGACAGAAAATACAGTGTCACCAGTTGAGATCCGCTGCTCTGGTGTGTTTTTACAGGCGGCGTTTTTTTCCTCATTTCAGCTGGATCTTTCTGTGTTGTATCTTCTGCTTAGCTGCCACTTGATTATTCATCAGCGATTACTTATGCTGTCTTTTGTCTGTAGGGAGTCCTGCAGATGGGATCCTGTACCCAGGGGACCAGGTACTACAGATCAATGACAAAGTGCTGGAGGATTTGAGCTCCGAGCAGGTGGAGGACGTCTTGAGGTAAGACAAATCGCAAGGCTTAAATCTGTGTTTTTCTTTGCATACGTTTCTTAGCTGACTAATGCCCTTCTCAGAACAATAGCGAATGTGTCTAGTCTATCCACTCAAAATAAGGCTTGCCATTGTTTGCGGGACTGCATTATGTAGTATATGCAGCATGTCATAGGTCAGGGTGTGTGTGTGTATCTGAAGCTTAGTATGATAGGGCCACAGGGTCAAAAGAAAAAGTGCTTATTTGACAGCTGGGCACAAAGTAGTGATCTCTTACTTGTGTGTGATTTCTTGTTGTTGCAGGGAAATGGAGGATTGCATCACTGTAACCATCCTACGGCACATGACGGTGAGCACAAAGACCATATTGACACATTATATGGGAAAACACTCCTATTTCCATGAATGAACCGTCTCAGTGTTTTCAAACATGTGACAACAAAGTCACATTTTCTGAAGGGATTAACTCAAAGATTGCCAACATAAATACGGTCAGTGTAATCACAATGTGGGCTGCTGTCGTGTTGTTTGGGTATCGAGATGTCATGCAATCTGTTCTGACAAGATCATGCTCTGTGTTGACTAGAGCTGTACAATGTATCACAAAATTATCTACATTAACTAGATCTTTAGCAAGAAACAAAAAATATCACAGAAATCTTCATTTAGTTTTGCTCAATACTGACTCTAAAATTAAAATGTGTTGTGACAATGTTTAAAAAGTCTTTTAAAAAAGTTTTTCATCCCAGTCTTCTTACATTTGTATTAATTAATGTTGCTTCATCATTGTTTAGTCTTCTTAAAGCATTTGAGTTTTGAATTTAAGATACTGAATTAGGAGCGTCTTTCGTTTGGTGGAGATCCACTATTTGTTTGCCATTTCTTTTGAAAATAAAGGGAAAGATAATCTTATTTGTATAGGGCTTTCATATGACACAAGTCATCCAAAGCGCTAGGCAATGTGGGTGAATTGTCTTGCTCAAGGACACAACGGCAGTGTGCACTTGTGGGAGCCAGGATTCCAACCCCCGACCGTCTGGTCAGGGGTGCCACTGTCGCCCCTAAAAATACATATTGGGTACATTTGCACAGTTTTGCACAATTTCCAAATTGTATATTGAAGTATTGCATTAATAAAGTTACACGTGAATTGAATATTAGTAGAATGAGAGGAGGCCGAGACACTCTGCTTCCTCTCATTCTACTAAATGTTGAGCCTGTATAGCACCTGAGTTACTAGTATTTACTCTGCCTCAACTTCAATGACCCACTGAGCACTCTGCCTGCCCTCTTCTAGTCACAATGAATCAAATATTAATTTAATATATGGAACGTTGAGAAAGTCGTGACACACAGGCTTCTAAAGCTCAATGAAGTACTATTATAATAATAATTATTGTTATTAATTAATAATGACTTGTTATCACGCAGCCCTTGTAATGGCGCTGGGGGTATGGGTTTCTGTGTGCGTGTTTGCAGAATCCGAAGTCATCCATCATGTCGGCAGAGAAGAGAGCCCGTCTGAGGAGTAATCCAGTTAAAGTGCGCTTTGCAGAGGAGGTGGTGGTCAACGGGCATGCTCAGGTGAGAAAAGGCTATGAATAAATATTAAGTATAGCTTTAGGACTTCTTAATGTTGAGCTATGAAGGTCAACTTTTGCTTTTTTCGTGCATCCCCCTGTTCCATCTCTTTGTTGGATCATGGCCACTGCAGATCATGGCCAGTGTTCATTACAATTACAATAGGCTCACTATATGAGAAAAATGTGGTCACATTATTCAATTACACAGGTAGGATCTAATCTAATCATCTATCTAATTATAATTGCCGCTCTGGGGATGAAAGTTTTTTTTACTGAATTTAATTGAAAAGGATTGTTGTGTATCAAGATTATTATCACATATACAACATAATGTGTATGGTCTGTTAAGACATTTACTTCAGTGGATAGCCCATAAAGTTTTGACTCTACTCTACATATGAAAATTATGGCATAAAATGAACACAACCTATGGGTGGGTGACTTTATGACTTTTTCCTGTTATGGACTGCATTTTGATTTGACCCATAAGATATTCAGTTGTTGCACGTACAGTGTGGAAGCTATTCATTCTGTGTGATGCGCTTCAACTGTTAATGGTTATAATTTTAGTCCTGATTTGTGTAAAATCAAGTTACTACACTTTTGTCATTTCTTTAATTCTGTTCCTTGTTGAATCACACATATTTAATGTTCTACAGGGAAACTCTCTTCTCTTTTTGCCAAATGTCCTCAAAGTCTATCTGGAAAATGGACAGACCAAGGCCTTCAAGTTTGACAACAGCACCACAGTCAAGGTTAGTTTGCTAAAGAGAGAAAGAGCACAGTGTTTTTTTTTTTCTTATTCAGGATATTATAACATGACCAAACTGAAAAAAAATGTCCATGATTTTACAAATTAATTGACATAACGTTTTACTCAAAGTATATTTGAAAGAGTGTGTGTTTTTTCTGCCAATTCTGTTAAATAATAAAAAACATAAGAAGTATTACTCTGAATACTATGTGTCTTAAAACACATTCATGTTTAAAAACATGTCTCCCAATGTTTTGTTTCTGCCTGTTTTGTTCTCATCAAAAAGTAAACGGAAACATAAAGGGAAATCAGGGTTGCCCATCTGCCGCCTGCAGACAGGGATGAAGGGTGTTTGTTTAACAGGGTCTAAAATGTTGTTTTTTTCATCGTCCCAGGACATTGTTCTGACTCTGAAGGATAAACTGTCCATCCGGGCCATTGAGTACTTTTCGCTGGTGCTAGAGCAACAGTACAGCATCACCAAACTGCTGCTGCTGCATGAAGATGAGCTCATACAAAAGGTGAGGCACAGGCACAATGAAAAGCAGTGCATAATTGTTCTGTCAAAGTAATAACGTGCTGGTATCTTTAATACATCTGTGTGTCTGTGTTTATCAGGTGGTGCAGAAGAAAGACACTCACGATTACAGATGTCTGTTCAGAGTTTGCTTCATCCCCAGAGACCCCATGGATCTATTACAGGACGACTGCAGTGCTTTTGAGTATTTCTTTTTACAGGTCAGTCCAGGTCCCATTTGTGATATAAATGCATGTTAACGTAAAGGTATTTCCTAGTGTCAGATCCACATAATCCAATAAGAAGAATAAATTCCTTCATTTTGATCATAACGGAGCAGTTTTACTGCGTGAAGTTTTACATCTTTGAGGCTGTATTTCATCCTGAGATGATAAGCCTGAGGTTCCTTTGTTCCAGAGTAAACCAGTGGGAGATCCTTGTCTGTCATGTTGCCACCTCTCACCACCTGTGTTTGTTCTCTTGTAAATGCCACATTATGTGTCCCGTTTGTGTCCACAGTGATGTTGATGTGCTGCTCTTTTAACTGCACTGTTGAAGGCTGTGTACATTGGCCTGTATTAAAACTCATATATATGTGTTATTCTGTATTTTCAGAGTGTCAGTGACGTGCTGCAGGAGCGGTTTGCTGTGGAGATGAAGTGTAACACAGCTCTGCGTCTGGCAGCGTTGCACATGCACGAGAGACTTGATAGTTGTGGGCAGACGAGAACATCTATCAAGAGCATTACGTGAGTCATACTGTATGAGTTTCACTGTATGAGTGGACATTTAAGAACGTAACCCATCCTGCTATTGTCATTTAGCTTTATGAAAGCTCTCAGTCATCTGAGGTGAGGCAGGTTAAACTAACCTCTGCCTCACCTTTAACGCTTATGCTGCATTTGTTTTTGTCACATGGTCAGGTGACAAGTTACATAAGAGGTGCTCTAAACTTAGAAAATTACAATTACATAATTAATTCGTCACAGATTGAGCCACACTCAATTTTGTTGATGACACCTAAATCTCTTCTTTGTTAATGACAGGAAAGAGTTTGGCCTGGACAGCTTCATCTCTCCGACTCTGCTTGGCAACATGAGAGAAAAGGACCTGCGAAAAGCCATCAGCTACCACCTCAAAAAGATCCAGGCTCTGCTAGAGCCTCGACAGAAGGTTAATACAGAGAGACAAAATATACAAGTTCACAGGATGATGAGCAGTGATCACCTTGTCAATATATTTGTGTTCGTCTCCAGTGGGACATATGGTGCTATGGCCTTTAGTCAGCCTAGAGCCTGCATGGCCGGGGCCTAGGTCTGCTTTGGAGCTGCATGTTATGCTTCAGTTTATTCCTGTTCGTCCCCAGTGGGACATGGCCTAATGGGTCATTGGTTGCCCAAGGGCCTGCTTGAATGGGCGGGCGAGGGGGGAATGATTCTTGGTGTGTGTGGGCACTTGTGGGATTTGGGAGGTTGGATGCGTGGGCAGGTCTGTGTGTGTGTGTGTGTGTGTGTGTGTGTGTGTGTGTGTGTGTGTGTGTGTGTGTGTGTGTGTGTGTGTGTGTGTGTGTGTGTGTGTGTGTGTGTGTGTGTGTGTGTGTGTGTGTGTGTGTGTGTGTGTGTGTGTGTGTGTTTTTTTGTGAGTGTGTGTGTGTGTGTGTGTGTGTGTGTGTGTGTGTGTGTGTGTGTGTGTGTGTGTGTGTGTCTGTGTGTGTGTGTCTGTGTGTGTATGTCCGTGTGCGCGCATTTGGTTGAGTGTGCGAATACTGATGAGTGTGACAATTGTCTGTTAAA
>OMNZ01026664.1:40353-92767 GCA_900303255.1 Lesueurigobius sanzi | reverse complement strand
GTGTGTGTGTGTGTGTGTGTGTGTGTGTGTGTGTGTGTGTGTGTGTGTGTGTGTGTGTGTGTGTGTGTGTGTGCGCAGTGTTGGGAGTAACTCATTACAAAAGTAACTAGTTACAGAAAAATATTACTTTTTTCAGTAACTGGGGAATATAATATATTACTTAAACAAAATACAGTAATATATTAGTTATTAGTTACAAGAAGTTACAAGAGCAACACCCCCCAAATAAGATGCAGCACTTAATCATGTTAGATACTGGTGTAGAAGTGACTTGTGTGGCTAATTTCATCTAAACAAAACAAGAGAGAATAGAGACGACTGACGAAAAGGAAATCTTTGATTACACTTTAGCTCGGTGACATTATTCTCCCTTTTTTCAGTTTATATTTAGCTAAAAGTAACTCAAAAGTAACTCAAAGTAGTGTAACTCAGTTACATTTTTAAACAGAATATATTACAATTTTTAAGAAACTTGCCCAACACTGTGTGTGTGTATGGGTGTGCATGGGTGAGTGCTTGTGGGAGTCGAGGGGTTGGGTGAGTGGAGGGCCGTGCTTCTTTGCGTGTATGGACTGATATCCGTGGGGGCCGGGGGATTGAATGGGAGAAGGGGATTGGCTCTGGGTTGTAAAGCGGTTTGTGTTACATTCTTGTATGAAAAGCGCTTTATAAGCAAAGATTGATTGATCCATTGATATTGTTTCAGGTCATAGCTGCTACTCAGGCTCGGCTGGCCTACCTCACTCAGCTGGGAGAGCTCATTTCATACGGAGGGCGATCCTACAATGCCACTATGATGGTAACCCTTTTTACAGCATTTACAATAAATTAAGTACCCTATTAGTAGGGTATTACTTTAATTTAGTAACCTTAATGAGAAGTTTTCATGCTTAGGGCTGTATCTTTGTGCTGTCTTTTCCTGATCTTTGACATAAAAGATTAAGCTGACATTGATACAGGATAATTATATTAATCTTTAAATGCACCTACGTTAAGAACATCTATCACATTATAGTTTTATTTTTTTAATTTCCATTCAGCGACCACTCTGTGCTTGTTCACATAGCCCTCCTTTCTAACAATCAATAGAGAAAAGCATTATTAGATTACATAGTACATTTAAAATGATCCACCGAGCCACAAGAACAGCGTGCTCATTGTGTCTTGTATTTGGAGATGGTATGCCGTAAACCTATGCAACACTAATATCACTCAGAAGTTGGAGAAGCTCAAATGTAAAACTTTCCAGGGCTCCAGATTAATCTTTGATAATATAAGTTATTACTTATGTGTGCTCCTTTTCATTCATGATTATTATTAATGGAGGGTTATCATTGTTTGTGAAATGAATAAAATAAATAATTAAGGTGAGACACTGCAGATGAATAGAGAAACAAATTACATTGAGTGATATCAATATGAATCAATATGTATATTACTGGTATATATATATATATATATATATATATGTGAGGGAAAAAAATTATTACACGTTTTGTCACTTTAGGTTTTCATGTAAAATTATAGCATTTTATGTCAAAATTGTCTATATTTTTGGCGGCGAAATCTAAGTAATGATAGAGCCAGGTTTAAATGTATGGTTTTATTTGAGATATTTAGACATAAAAACACAGATTAAATATTAAATTATATTATATTTTGTTGATATAATTAGTTACACAGATTTGTTCAGAGGGAATTTGGGACATTTTGTGTTTTTTGAGTAAGCGAGTTTTTAGATAGATGGTAGGAGGTAGTATAAAAATAGAAAGTGCAAACAGCATATAAGGGCATTCATAAGAATGAGTCAGTTATTCAGCAGTCTAATTGCCAAAGGGAATAAACTGTTATAATATCTTGTGGTCCTGCATTGGACACTACAGAACCTTTTTCCTGAGGGCAGCAAGGAGAAAAGTGCATGATTTGGGCGTGAGACATCCCAAATAATGTTCTTAGCTGAGTCTGGATTGAGGGGAGAGAGGTCCCGATGATTTTCTCTGTGGTCCTTACCGCTCTCCTCACATGTGTTCACTCCACAGCAGAGCAGGCTCTGCACCAGACAGAGATGCAACTGGTGAGAATGCTCTCAATGGTTCTCCTGTAAAATGTTGTCAGGATGGGTGGGGGGAGGTGGGCTCTCATCCGATGCAGAAAGTGCAGCCGGTGTTGAGCCCGCTTTACCAAAGACACAGTGTTTATGGACCGTGAAGTCGTCCATAATATGCGCCCCCAAAAACTTGGTGCTGCTGACCACCTCGACAGCCGTGTTGTTGAGAAGAGTTATCTTCTTGTTGTTTATTAGTGAATAAATATGTCAAGGAATTAAATATTGGAAAGATGTGGAGATGTAGTTGCAAGAGGTTAATAAGAATAGATTGTGAGAAAGTGTTTTTTGAAGTTACAATTTTCAGTGTAAATCTATGTAGACATGTTGAATTTGTACAATAATTCAACACTGTGGAGATTTGGCGATGTATTTGTTTCCAGGTAAAAGGTTATATGTTAAGAGAAATCACAAACTTTAAAATGTTAAGATTTTGTAGGTTATAGAACTGCTTGATTATTAGATGAAGCCAATTAAAAATGCTTCCTGGAAGTTCACAGGAGCTGTTTTCTCAATGAACAAATTAAACATAGTTCAAACATTCTACAATTTAAAAAGAATTATAAAAAAAATTGTTATAAATATGTACAGGGAAATTGAATCTCACGTTGGTGAAAAAACTCTGTATGCCTGTAACTGTTATGAAGGAATGCTTAATGTACTTTTTTGGGGGTGATTTTTATAAGGTGAGCTTACATAAGTACAGTGTACTTCCACCCACTTATTTTCAGATATGTAATTAGAGTTGAGTTGTTGCATATTCAAAATAATAAAAATAATAAAATTTTAAAAATATGCTTTTGCCTGTAGTGCCTTAAAAATAATAATAAATGAAAACAAAATCGCAATTTTGAAAAGAGTTTTGAAATCATCTTGGCTTGCTCCTCAGCTCCAGGACAGAGAGGTGCCAGTAAGTCTCCTGGTCGGGGCAAAGTACGGGATGAGCCAAATCATCAACCACAAACTGAACGTGATCTCGACGCTGGTGGAGTTCAGCAGCATCAACCGAGTGGAGCTGCTCTCGGAGTCGGACAAAGCCAGCCTGCTGCGCATCTCACTGCATGACATGAAGGTACAGACGGGCGCATAAAAATAGTCGCAGTCCCGTTGTATTATTCACCGATACAGAGGCACTTACACACTGACACAGATAAGAAAAATGGATCCCCCTCGCAACATATTCCCACTCATGCAAATGTAGGTCACACAGTTTTCTTCACCACGCTGCAGCCTAAAGGGATGTGTCTGTCAAAGTTCAGTGGGCTCAGGAAATAGTCATATCCCTCCATTTATTGCTAGGGTATTATGTTGTCTGATATTGATACTGCGAAAAGTATACATCTAGATTAGTTAAAGTGGCTCAAATTCTGAATATTTATCTCCATTTTAGTTGGGTTGACTAGTTAAGATTTAGTTGCTCATTTGACCTAGATTATTTTGTTTCTGACTTCTTTCAATACATTGCTTCTCAGTCCAAGTAAATTTACTTGCCAATGAGATATTGGCAATTTTATTTTCTTATTTCAAGTGAGATTACCTTATAACCAGTCAGAAATAAGCCAAATAATTTAGATGACAGTACTAAATATGTCTAATCTAGTCGAAACTACTTTATTAAATCATGTAAATTAAGCCCATGCTTGATTTTTAGTTTTTGTAGTGCAGGCTTTTACGGGAGCTTTAGCTTTCAGCATCCTGGACAATGAATGAAAATGACCACAGACCTCAACTTTTATGAATGATCAAAACAGCGCAACAATGATCGACATCCATCCATTTTTTTCCCCAATCAAAAAGACGTGATCTGTATGATTTTAGTATCAGACTGTAGTGATTAAAAGGGTTGTGAAAACTTTCTGAAACCACTGTAAAGGCATCGGTCTCAAAGGTGACGATCTCTCTCTCTTTCTCTCACTCTATTGCCTTTCCTCCTGTTTACCCTTTGGTTTGTTTGTCACTGCCGCCTTTTACCTAATCTCCTCCAACCTTGCAATCCCTTCCCAGCCATTTGCCTTACTGATGGACTCTCTGGCAGCCAAAGACTTAGCATGTCTGCTGGGAGGCTACTGCAGACTCCTGGTGGATCCCAATGTCAATGTCTTCCGTCTGGGGCGCCCGAAAGTGAGGGTGCACCGGATACCCGCTGAAGAAGGTGTGTGTGGGAAGTTCGCCGTAGTAGAGGGCGTGTGCTATGAATCCCTAACAAGTGAGCATATACAGTTTCTGGCTTTAGATTTTAAATAATAGACATTTTTCACACCTTATGTTGATCAATGTCACAAGCCAGTATGGGTAACGCTAGAAAAATAAGATATCGGATACATTTTTAATAGGTTGCGTTCACGTGATGCCAATATTCTAGTTTTATAGTTTTTAATAGTTAATGTTTTTTAGGTCTATACTTATTTAACGTTATGACAGATAGCTTAAAAATGTGAATTGTAGGGGAGTGCAATATTATAAAAGATATATTTGATAACGGTGATGTTATTTTCTTAAACCATTTCAACACAGTGCGTTCCAATACATAAATAAAACATTGAAAACTATTTTTTCTTCTTGCAATCTATTCTGGCTTCTTGTGATAATCTAATATTAAGATAAGAACATTTGGCATTATATTGTGCAGCCCCATTGCAATGTACTATTTAAACGCACAGCCCTTAATTTAATATAGTGAAGCTGTGAACCTATAAATATCTTGATTTCATTTGCTTCCTATGCCATTCACTGCATGTCCGGAGTTGGACAGCATGGATTAGATTCCTGTTGTATGGGCCAGTCCACTCCTGATTTCAGATTTCTTTACCATAGTAGCCGATACATTAACGTTTGCTCCTGCCCCATCAAATCTACGTGAACGCAACCTATTACAGTTCACTGTACATGCTCCTATTTACTAACATGATTTACTAACATATTTCTCTTTTCTGTTTATCATCTGTTCATCCTTACTGTGTCATTAGGCTACGTGTCCCGCTGCTGCAGTGACTCGGAGGATTCATCGGACGACGACGACCCGATGGACTCGCATCGGCCCGACCCGGGGAGTCTGGACTGGGAGGAGCGCAGGAGAGAGGAGGAGGAGAAGAGGAGGGAGGAAGACAGGCAGGAGAGAGAGGAGCACCAGGGAAAACAGGAAGTGAAGATCGTTGTGAGCAGAGAAAGTGCAGAGGGTGAAGAAGGCGCGTCGGGAAGTGGACTGAGGAAGTTTGAGGACATTAACAGAGAGAATAACTGGTATCACACAGACGCACGCGTCAACACCAGCTTCTCCAGTCTGTCCAGTGGGTCTCTCAGCGCTGCCCTGGACGACAGCAGCGCTTCAGCCAAACCTTCAGGGGTGCAACCAGCCATAGACGTCCACCACCCCTACCTCCTCGATCCGAAATCCCAACAAGGCCCCGCGCGACCAACCAACCTCAATTACAATGACAACTCGTACCTGTGCTTCACGGACCTCTCCAACTCAGACTTTATGCCAAGTCCAGCCGGCGCGACCAGCGACGACGATGACGACGATGATGATGACGAGGAAGAGGATAGTCTAAGATCACTGCGCCGCATTTCTAAGATTCCCAGCTCCAGGGATTTGAGGATGATTGACAGCACTCCTTTCAAACGATCTCCTATTAAAAAGAAAAAAACTCCCCCCAAGGTGCCAGTGAGAACCAGTTCAATACCTGGAAACAAGGCAGGACAGGCAGGACAGGCGGAACAGCGCCTCTCAAAGGACGAGGATGCAATGCGCCTGACGCCTTCTCCAAATGTCCCTCCGTCTCTTTTGGTGAAGGAAAGTGCTTCAGAGTCTGAGGAGGAGTTTTTTGATGCAAAGGAGAGATTTACGCCCCCAGTCCCAGATCTGTCAGGTTTGTGCACTGGATTAAATTTGGCTTTGCAGTTATTTTCATTTTATATTAATCGTCTAGAAAAACAAACATCGCAACGTTCACTAAATGAATGCACAATGAAGTAAATCTCATCATAACTGACCCCTGTCCAGTTATAATCATTTTACATGAAAATTACATTTGTGTGGCTGTGTGCTCGGGGGCTACAACTAGCAATTATTTTTTATAATCAATGTGGTAGTTCCATTTACAATTCATTGATTATTCATTAGATATCCTAAGGCACATGTATTATTACTTCTTTTTTTTAAACCACATGAACCTTAGTGATGACGACAGAATAATCTTACAGACAATATAGTTTTTTCATCAAAAATATACATGTTTACATACATGTTAGCAAATGGTGAAAAAACTGAGGCACTCAAAAAGGTAGAAATTGTTAAAAAGCCTTTATTTTACATGGCTTGGTGGCTTTTTAATCATGTTAAGCCATGTAAAATAAAGGCTTTTTAACTATTTCTACCTTTTTGAGTGCCTCCGCTTTTTCTCTGTTTGCTCACTAAATATGGTCCCTGCGCTGAAGAACACCAAAAGGACATTGCTTTAGACATATTTTAAACAAAGAATCTACTGTACATCCAAGTAGCACTCCTGCAAATCAAGTTTTACCAGTTTACATACCTTTACATACGTTTTCTGTGTCATTGTGTTGTGATTTCTGCTATCTGAGCGATAAAATATCTTCTCTCAGTGCACTGCATGTTTTGATGTTTGTGTATTCTAGATAAAATGCATTTGATTTCAAAAGTAGTTGAGAATTACTTCTCAAATTGTTTAATCCGATTAGTTGTTAGTTCTTCTCTATTGTTTATATTGCAATAATCTAAAATGCAGCTATGAAATCTTTCATTGTATTGTTGAGGTTTTTAGCTCTACTTAATGTATATATTTCTGTGCTCCTCTCTAGACAAAGAGTTCGCTGACCGATGCAACGCTAATCGTCTGAGTGGCAGCTGGAACGGTTTCCCTGCAGCTTCTGGAAAAGCCCCGCCCTCTCCCCTCGCCAACAAATCCTCTAATGCCAAGAAGGGAGTAGATACGCTCAAAACTCCAAAAAGTCAACTCAACAAACGCCAGCCACGTCCTCCAAAGCCATCTCCAAAACCTGAAATAAAGGTCAAACCGCCAGTCGCCCCTAAGCCTCAGGTGCCCCCCAAACCTAAAATCTCCCCTCCAAAGTCACCTCAAAAGGGGCAGTCATACACACACTGTAATGGGGACGCCTCGGGACGCCTCTCCTCCGATTTGCTGGAGATGGAGCCAGAGACGATGGAGTTTAAGTCGGTCACGGCAGGAGCAGGTGGGCTCTCCTCACCTCTCATCACTGCGGTACGTTACAGCCAGCAACCACTACCAAGCACAATACTACGATCTGAGGAGAAGGGGCAGGAGAATGGCTTCAAACACACTAAAGAGGTCCCACGTGAGAATGGAGTTGATGTTTCGAACGGCAAATACAACACAGATAAAGAGAATCACTGTAACGGAGAAGTGAAGAGCAACGGAATCAAAAAACAGACCTCAATCGTTCGCTCAAATTCGGGCACAAAGCTAGCACCACCCCCTGTTCCCCCAAAACCAATCGGTCCGATAAATCTCCACCCATTAACCTTGCCTGCCAGTTCCCCTGTATCGCCAACTGACCCGAACAAGAGTATATTTAAGGATATCATCAACCCCCCGAACGGTATCCACCCTTGGAGCAGTCGGAACGGCACAATCCAGTCCGGGCCGAGGAGGGTGTCTCTGAGCCATGAGAGCCTGTCGCCCAAAAACACAGAGGCACCGCTCACCCTCACTACCTCTCTCACCTCCACTAACTCCACGGGCAGCGGCGGGCTAGAGAACAGGGAGTCTGGGAGGTCTGGATCGGGTTTGGACTTACGGACCAGCTCGTCCAGTCTGGGAGGAAGGCTACCTGCTTCAGCGCTCAGAGGCAGGATTCAAGCTTTGCCATGGTACATGACGCGCTCCCAAGAGATTTTGGGAACTTTAGATTACCCATCGACAAGCTCTATCAACGGTGACACATCAGGCTTTGGTTCTGGTTTGTCTGTAGCGAGTGGACTTTCCGATTTGAACAAGACACCTGTGAAAGAAAGGGAAGCTAGTATTGGCTCAAAACCAGAAAAGAGAGGTGAGTTTTTGGAAGACGGGGCGCAAGTTGTTATCGCCACTTTCAAAGAGGCACAGGATGTGACCTCACACATGAACAAGGCTAACGGGACGAACGGGTCGTACCCAAACCTAAACAGCATCTACAGCGGCAGCGTGTCCTCGGAGCAGCCGCAGTCTCGTCCCAACTCGGCAGTGGGGCTCCGGGGGGTATTGAATATGCAAATGGGAGGGGACTCGCCCACGTCCTCCCTGGCAGACAGCACCCCTCCGCAGCAGCATAAAGACGCCTGTGGATGCCGCACGGTCTACGCTAACTGCTTCAGCGGGGACAGCGAGGATGGGGTGAGCTTTGACGAGGAAATGACTGTTTTCGAGTTCTCAAAACGGACCAAGCCTAAACCGAACAATCCTGCCCCGCCGCCGCCTGTACCCCCAGCTTCATCATCGAACTCCAATCTCCTCTCTCTGCTAAGGGACAATCCTAGACCCCTCTCTACCTTCTCCACTGCCTCCTCTGACTTCAGTCCGCTAGTCTCTTGCCCGGCCTCTCCCACAGCATCATTCGGAAACCCACTTCGATCTTTCACTAACAAAAACTATGGCGGGCTCAAGGGTGGTTTCGCCACTTTGCGACAGGACATTGACCAACTCCTGCTAGTGTTGGAGCAAGGCGTACTTGAGCAAGAAGTTTTAAACCATGAATTAGAAGAAAAGGACACTAAAGGAGAACCAGATCTCAACCATAATGGGACTAATAATATTGCAGCTCGTGGTATCTATTGTAGCAGGAAAAGCCAAATTACAATGAGTGAGGTAGAGAGGAGTCTTCTTCAGGCTGAGGCGAGGCGATTAGCATCCGGGTGTCAGAGAGCCACGCGAGTCGGCTGGGCCCCTGATGAGGCCCTGCGCTCCCTGTCCAATAGTTTTAGCGCCCTGGTGCAATTGTCCGCAGCGTGTTTGCGGACAAAACCCTGTAGCCGCTGCGACGTCTGCCACAGTGTGAGCGTGGCATACAAGGATGCCGCAGAGGACAGCCTGGAGCCCATGGACAAGTTAAAGGAGATATTGGGGCTGTACAGGGAGTTTGTGGGGGCGGTTGAGAGCGCGGGGACCGGCGCAGGACTGAAAAACCAGGGGGAGACTGATGGTGTCCGCCTGCTGGCCAAAAGATGTACTGTGCTCATCTCCTCCGTGTTTGCTCTCACCCAACTTTTCCGCATACAGACTTTAGAAGCCCCTGACGCGCCTGGTCAGACCCCCAATCACACGGCAAGCCACACGCCCGGTCCGGTACCTCTCAAATTCTGACTCAACAGCATCCTGTTCATATCTCACTGACTTTGGTCCTAAAAAAAAAAAAAAAAGAGCCACACACAGATACTATACCCCTCTGTATTCTTGCATAGTGCCAAGTTGCCAGCCACACTTCAGCACATAAAAACTTTGAATACAACAGCCACAAACCACCGTAAAATGAGGAAACTACTCACTTGGCCTCTCCCCGGACTATGCATCTGTACATATGAATTTTATAATTATCTAATTTTATGATATAGTACGTGTATGTAAGAATGAATTACCCGTGTACGTATTTATGTATTTATTTTTTACGATATTTGCACCATAGTCTGTGGTGTTTCTGGTGAAAAAATAACACTACGGATGTCACTGGAAAATGTTTTTTTTTTTCTTAAAGACAGTATTATGTTACTTTTGCTGCTCGACAAATTTCCACTCCACAAGGTGTAATCTGTAAATTGTCGGGTTTTTTTTAAAGTATAATTTTACTGACAAGTTTTACAAATCATCATGGTCCTAATTGCAAAAACGCAGTACTGGATTTATTTTATATGTGACTGCACCTTTATATAATGGATTTAGTTGTTTACAGTATTATAACGGGCTACATTACCGAGCAGGGAGAGCACTTTCGACTGTTACAGATTGCACCTTTTTGGCACTGTCCTTTTGTGAGGTGTTTTTTACCCCCCATTCCCCTGTCCCGCATAGTTCCATCATCCAAATGTATGCAGTATTATAATGTTATCCTAGTTTTTTCCCATGAGATGCATATTTATTTCCTTGGTTGTGAATTGTGTCCAGGAAGCAAAAAGGGGGGAAAAAACTTTACGTAGTTTAAAATTTTGTCTTGACACCAGTGTGACTGTTATTCTGATGTAGCAAAGATCCAAAGTCTTAAACTGTTCAAACACTGAGCCACTATGTCCCCACAATGGTCTTTCTTCTCTGGACACCACCTTCATAATCAACAACAACATTGACTGACTGCTGTGTAGATACGTATAATATATTTCCTCTTGTCTTTAGTTCATGGCTATGCAAACCCACCCTTCCACGTATTGTACTCTTCTTTTATTGCGCGGACATGAAAAACAACAATAGCTGCATTATGTTTCTATAAATATAATGGAGACTTTCTTTGTTTGGAATGTTGACCTTTGACCTGATTTATATATTTAAAAAAAATGCATAAAAGAAATAATGCAATATTCTGCATTGTTGCATGACATTAGCATTAAATATACAGTCAATGTGAAAACCCTTTCTGTACTGATGTCTGGGATTACATTGTTTGCTAATGTATATTACTCACTAATCAGCTGGCCATATCACATGATGCCTGCTCATCAGATGTGAAAGACTAGAGGATTTATTGAGATGCCTAAACAAGAACGTAATTAGAAAACAACTGCTTACATAATGGTTTTAGAGGGAGTAGTTTATTGGGGTGGTAAACAGAAAGTTTAATATTCTAAATGTTCTAACGAAATGACGAGAAAAGATTTGAATTGATGATGTTTGGAGAAAAGATGCCTTGTCATTGCCATAACAAGAAGCTGACTCCTTTGTAAAACTAACACTTTTGAACGCTCAGGAGCGTCTTCTGTATGTGTCACGCCACAAAACAACAGAGTGGCCTGGGTCTTATGTTTTAACCTGTACATGTGTGAACATTGTTCAAGCATAAACTTATGCATTTCATGATGAAAGGGACATTGTGTGTTATGACGTGGTCACTTTTCCATACCCACTTACAATAAACTAAATATACCAAGAAACACATTGTCACACTCTTCTTGACTCGAGACAACTGCTATTGTATTAACACTTACAATTAACACTAGGTTTAACACACCGCAAACATTCAAGGGGAGACACTAAACGCAAAACTAAATTTTTTTGGCCCAATTTGATCTCTTAACTGGAAATAAATAAATACCATCATTTTTTACAATAAAGAGTGTAATTATTGCACTGAATTTCCCCATCGAAACCCCTATATGGGGATGGTACCGTAACTTCAATTACCATTTTCTGAAAAGGAATTTTCCCACATTAGACAACAGACTCCAAACTTTCCAGTCTTGTACTTAACAATATTTTGACGGTTTTTTTCAGAGGGATTTTTAGATATTTAATTCTTAGCCTGGTTTATTGAGATTTGAACCCCAGAAAACAAAATTCACTCTGAACAAATCTTTGTAACTAATACATCAACAAAATTTAACCATATATTTAAATCTGGCTTTATTCATTTAGATTTTGTCACTGAAAATGCAGGCAATTTTGGCAATTCTTACACAATGCCTTATTTTTTTATATGAAAACATAAAATGACAAAAAACTTGCAATGTATGTTTTCCTTACATTTATGTCATAGTTTCCAATAGTTGATAGCATTGTCTGTTTAATTTGAGTCTTGGTGCATGTTTGTTTGTATCTATCAGTTTTCTATCAGTTTAGTAGTAGTATGTATGAGAATGTAACCTGTAATGTCCTGCAATGTGACTTTAAAGTTAGATCAGTGTTTTGCGCTGAAACACAGATGTGCCACAACAGACATATTCATCCTTTTTGAGGCCTACTGTTGGTTTAATTGCTTGCACTTGTGAAACAGGTCTACAAGTACTTCTGATATGAAGGTTGAAATATGCCAAATCATTTTAATGTGTGTCTATAGTGTTTCGCATCAAACACTGAATGAGAGATTTATCTTTAACTCATGATCCTAGAAAAAAAAATGGAACATAATTGCATCGTACATTCTGATTCTTGACGTACGCATGCTGTAATAACACTTTCTAAATTAAAGCCAAGATGCAGAGCTTTAAGGCGTTGTGCAGCGGTTAAAGCCTGGTCCAGACTTCATGCGGTGCTGCCGTTAATCTGATCATTATCTGTGACTTCTTCACACAGTAATCTGCAAAGTCCCATATACAAAACATGTTGTCTCTCAGGATAATCAGTTCTGCTGTAAATAAAGACAGAGGAAATGTCACATGGTTATTAGTGTCACTATGATTCTTCTGATAATCTCAACTACATCAACACTATCAAGTTATGTTAGCATTGTTTTGTGAAGTAATAGTACTCAATGTTTATGTGTCACTGAGGAGTGGTACGGAAGGTAGGATTAATAACATCTTAAGTCTTGGGTATTAAAAAAAAAGGTTAAACAGTTAAATATAGCCAACTGTCATTGAAAATAGTCACTCCTCTTATTTGCTAACAAACAATCACAGACACCACTGTTACCATTGCAATGTTTACTGACTTGTGCTTCAGGGAAATTACAAAGATCATTTAATGCCACAGAGAATTTTAGAGATTCAAATCAAATACCAAACCATTGAGTATGAAACATACAACTCTAGAAAGCTCAGAAGAATAAAAATTGTGGAAGAAACGTGATACAGTGCGCTGACATCTTGAACTTTTATGCTGCTGAACATCATGCTCTCGCTGACTGCACACCATCATCCGACTCCGTCTGAGCAGCACTTCTCTCCATGAGCCGTCACAGCCAGCTCCCAACAACTATGAGTGGACTGCATCTACTCAAGCCTGAAATGTGAGCCCATTATGTCAACAGACGTTACAGGCAGGAAGGAGAAGAAGCGTGAGGCAAGAGCTGTAAAATCATCCGCTCAAGATCATTTATTTGTGATATAGTAATACAAAGGGCATGCTAGTTGTTATTAAACAGACACAATATGAGGATAATTGTTTTACATCTGGCATTTTCATCAATGTGTCACAAACTGAAGCGGATATGCAGACAAGCTCTTTTAGAAAAGTACATTTAAAACCGTGAAAAACAGTTCACTGTTGTTTTTAATTATTACAGTTTTGTTTTAAGCTGGCAGCATACAGCTGCAAACTTTGCCCATTTAATCGTATACCCTTTTCGCACAATGGCCCAATCCACAAATGTCATACAAAACAAAAGTAAAAAGATTGACGTTGTACACGAATTTGAGCACAAACATTGAGAGAATGTTTTCTACAAAAACAATGACTACTCAATAGGCCTCAACTTTGAAAAAGGTGCTGCCCCATATACTGGACATGGAGGAAAAGGGGCGCATCAATTGGACCCTGGCACATACTTTCAAAAGGCTAATTTTAATATATTATGACAACAGTAAAAAGTCACAATGGCAGGTTACATCACACCGATTGTTGGCCCCCATCGCGAGTGCAACTCCAATACTGTCCTTTTAATATTTTACATCAAATAGTGCATTAGCATCAACTTTTGCACCATAAACTCTCAAAGGATTTCATTTATCCCTTTAAATAATCACTTTTTCTACAAACTTTTCCTTCTGTAATTTTGTTACCTCTCACAAGCGCTTTAACAGGAACTCATAGGTAGCATTTATGATGCCCCATGAAACCAATGAGCGGGCGTAATTTAAGTGGGCACCCCTGAAGAGCATTGTTAGGCTGCCACCCCTCTCTCTCCACACAGTCATGAAGACTGTTCTGCAGGACTGGAACTCCCCACCTACCTGAGACTGAGCCCGGGACTTAACTACATTTAGAGGATAAAACATAATGCCAAGGCCAGCCCCCAACAATCCTCCACAAACAAAATCACTGACTAAATGCCCTGATTGACTGGTTGCTTCAGGCAGCTTCTCCTTTATGGGCCCACGAAGGCCAAAGAAAAGCACATTGCTTGGACCATTGCGCATGAGTATTGGTACCAATCCGCGGTAGCACTCTCTGAAGCCATACTCCTTCAGAAGTGTCTTAAAGGTGTGGCCAGTGTTGTTGAAGCGCCCGTGGTGCCGGTGATCTTGTAAGAGTGTCTGCACTCGCTCAAAAGGTGCCAGGATTGCTTCAGTAGTTCCAGCCAAAGCAGCAGCAAAGCTTCTAGTGACAATGTCAGGAACCCTGCTGCCATCAGCCACGTCCAAGAGAACTCTAGAGAAGTCCTCATAAAGGCCAAACATGATGGCCACTGTGGTGCTCTTCTGGAGCAGCGGAGGCAGTATACCCCGATACAGAATCCTCAGGCCATCCCTGCGAAGCTGTTGCACTGCCTCATTTGCCAGTACGCCATGCAACTGTTGCCGAAACAGTACCTTCTGGATTGGGAAAGTTACCAATATGTTGGTAAATGCAGCCAGTGAACCACACACATAGTGCTTTTCTCGTGGCCCCAGTCTAGCACTGAGAATACCTGCGGGCAGCAGGCCACTGCTACCTTGAGTCAGAGGGGCCTGAGATGGAGGAGTCCGGGCTGAGTCCATCGTGCTAACAGCCATGGATGGCTCAGTGCACCTCAATGTGTATCAGCAAAGTCATTGTGCACCTGGAAGAAAGAAAAAAACATGTATATTTAAAATAAGATATTAACATGATTAACATTTTTTTCTGATAATGGCTGTACTACTGAACTCACTTTGGGCAACTTGCTGATAAAAAGATCTTTAAACTTTAAAGTGGGATATATGTTGTGGGGAGGGGGGGGGGGGTAAATTTGGACTGAGGGGGTCATGCTGAGTGGTGACTGAACCCTAAGGTCACTAGAGGTCACAAAGCAACCACAAAAATATGCAACGTGTAACTGCACCATAAGAGAGCAGATAAAAAATGTTATCTGAAATGTTACCATTTCAAGTTTCTCCGAACTGCCCCCGAGTCACCTTCCTCTCTTTACCACATTCGCACTTGTAAAATAATCTAATAATGTTTGAAGATTGTGCAACACAAATTGCAAGAACCTCCTGAACAAGGCTTTTATTGTTTACTTTTAATGAACTTGCCATGTCATGCACAGACACGCTCACTTTTCCGTACACAGATTATTGCACAATTGTAGACCAATTTTGAAGGATTACTAATAGCAGTGTTTTAGTATATCAATTAGATGTGAAATGTTGCACACGTGGGTGCATGCTGATTATTATGAAAATTATAGGATTTGATGGCTAGCATGGCGTGCTAGAAAGGCATTTAGCTTGACATGCTTAGAGTTTATTTACTGCTCCCAACAACATAAAATAAACTAAAATCAAGACTGTTGCTTGTAAATACATATTGACGGAAAAGGGAGTAAAATCGCATAGATTGGAGAAAACAGTTAGCATGCTAACAACTGGCTAAAAACGGGTGATTGGCTGTTGGAGACACACTGCACCACACAAAAGGTCACAAGAAGAAAGATTAGCGTATAGTACAGGCTACGCACACAAGGAGCTGCCAGATCAGTACTCGCCTGTCCCGAGACCTGTCGCTGATCGCAGATTTTGGGCCACTTCGGTAGGTCCAGGGTAGGTCGTGTCTGCAACAGCAGCAGGTGACCCCAACGCATCCTCTGCGCCTGCGCACTGCTGTAGCCCGCAGAGCATGAGGAGTGTCCCTAGACGACCTAAATATGCAATGTTTATACTTGAAACAAGTACATGCCAAACTCTTTATATGATAGTGCGTAAACTTCGTTCTACATTCTAATAATTGTGACCTTTTCTTCAGGCAACGAGTGGTACGTAATTACAACGTTGCGTCACTTGTGCGACATAAAATGACGCAATCATTTCGCGTCCGTTGTGTCGGGTAAATGGTAAATAAATCGTTACCCGGCAGAATAATGCATTTCTAATTTTGCTGCAGCGTGCAGGTTTTAAATGTAAATGTGATCTAGATTGAATTATTTATTTTACAACAAAACATCATTCATTTGTGTCATTTGCATGCAAATGATATCCAGGTGCTAAAGAAGCTAGCGCTGTATTGTGGTCAGTGAGCAGCAGCAGGCACGTAGATATAAACTAGATATATAAATAAGCTAAGCAATTGCACTAACTAAAAGAAAGGCGGCCACCACCGCCACGTCGAAAGCGGTGTGGTCATGTCAGCGCAAAAAGATTGCGAGTTTTTGGTAAAAAGAGCTCGAGACTTGGTCTCTGATGATCCGTGTGCGGCTAAAGCTTGGCTCATCACTGCCAGGACCTTGTATCCCGCAGACTTCAATATACAGGTAATCTTAGATCCAACATAGTTCTCAAACTGTGGCTTCTTCAAGTGATACTTAGGGTTATCTGCAGATTTACACTTTAATCATTTTAAGAAGATCTGTTTTAATGCTTTAGCAATGCATTCAAGTTAAGTGTTATTCTGTCTTAAATGTTCTATAAGCCTGGTTTAGATATAATTTAGCCTCATTTTAGACCCGGTTTAGTTGTGATTTGGGGTTGATCTAGGAAGGTCTACTTGGAAAGTCATTTTATTAAGTGGTACTTGGTGGTGTGATAAGTTTGAGAACCGCTGCTCTATAACAAAGTCAAAAGATGTTGTTAGAAAAACATTTATTAAAGTACATTTTCTTTCTCAGTATGAAATGTATATAATTGAGCGAAATGCAGAAAAGACATCATCTGCCGGAAGGTTACTATATGATATGTAAGTTTTTTCCCCACACACACTCAGGGTTTGTTTTTGTGATATGAATCATCAAATAATGTTTATTTCTAGGTTTATAAACTTTCCTGATCAGCCTATAGTTTGGAGAGAGATCAGTGTCATCACAGCAGCATTACGAAGTGACTCCCAGGACAAGCATACACAGTTCCTACGAGGTGAGAGACCAGTTTGAGCTGTCATATATGCGGGCCTATGAATATGTATCTCATCTGGTTTTAATTGACTTTCAGAACTTTTTGAGACACTTCCTGCACGTATTCAATGTGAAATGCTCTTGAAAGCCACAGAGCAGTGCTTCAACACTTTGGAGAAAGCAGAAATGCTTTTGCTACTCCTGAAACGATTCCCAGAGTCAGTTGTCCAACATGGGGTTCGTAATAACATTCACTATTTGTATTGTAACTAATTAATAGTATGTTGGTTAAAGACATTAAATCTGATATTTATTTTACAATCAGGTCAATCTTGGGGAAACCTTGTTGGAAGCTGAGCTTTCAGAGAATGTGGAGACCCCTGTAAACTGCTTTAGAAAACTTTTTGGTAAATGAGATTCTGTATACTATATAAAGATGTGTGTAACATTGTTCTCTTTACTTTACATATATGGTTTACTTTTTAGTCTGTGATGTCCTACCCTTGGTTATTAACAACATGGACATGCGTTTGCCAACAAGCCTAATGCAAAAGTACATGTTGAAAGCTGCAGAGTTTTACATTGGTTATGTTACACGGGGACCTTCATCTGATGTACAGATACAGGGTAAATATTCTGTATTTATTGTTGTAGTTGTTGTTGTTTTGTGTCTTAAGTTTAATCAGCCATTGTGTTTATATGGTCCTGAAACTTTCTTTTATTCTATTTTAAGGTTCTCAAGAAGGATCTCTAAAATCCCCTCCTGTGTCTCGTGGATCACAGCGTTACGTGATCGATGGCCTCTCAGAAAAGTCCTCTGTTGTGTCTGAACCTTGGGAGAGACTTTTGGATATTTTATCCATTGTTGGAGCACGTTGTGAATGGCAGGGAGACAAAGGACAGCGGTACTTTGAGTCTACTGAGAACATGATGTTGTATTTTAACACTTTTTCTGCTGCTAATTGTTATTTGTTCTGTGTTATTGTATGTACCAGAAGTTACGTGGACATGCTGCACAGAGTAAAGGAGCTGTGTCGGTATTTGCCTAGTTTAGAAGGCGAGACTCTGTTGCGCTGCTGCAGCCAGGTCGTCATTTGTGCAGCACTGGTCCTTTTCCGCAGTGCTTTCCTTTACGTCTCCGCTGTACAACCCGCTTTGTTCCAAAGTCAGTTTCTTTTGTGCCGATTCTGCATATCTGGCAATTGAATTATTTTTCAGTTCAATATTTATTTCATTGTAATAGGTGTAAATGGGTTGAATTCTGGACCATGGATTCTTGTGGAGGACTTAAGCACTGTGTATAGTGATATAGAGATTGAGAGAGGAGCATTGAAACATGCACATAAGAAGCGGAAACTCACAGATGGGAGAGAGAAGACAATGGTAACGATTAATTTAGGGCGTCTTAATCCATGGTAATATGTTTATTAGTAATTTTGTAAATGTGTATGTCCCTGTAGAGCTCAGATGATGAAGAAGGCCTGGGAAAGGGTCGTGGGCGACATATTTTGGTGAATAAGACGGAGCTGCCAACCTGGTCAGAGACACTTGAGAGCTTTAGAACAGCAAGAGAGAGCTGGGATCTTCTTCACTCACATGAAAGCTTAGAAACAGGTACATTTCTTTTTAATGTACTTAGCTAATAGTAGCACTCACTATATATATTATTCATCTTTACAGAGAAAATACATGGTACTGTTTTATTTACACAGAATTTAAGAAGATTTGTGCTGCATGGAAAACTGAGAGCTGGATGTGGTTCAGAATATTCCTCACTGACATGATAATATACCAGGTGAAAAAAACATAACTGATCGATTGTATAGTTTTCTAATTATAAAAGCAGGGCAACAAAACATGAAGGAAAACTGAAAAATATCTTTATTCACTGTTTAAACTCTAGGGGCAGTACCGTAAGGCTCTTTCCAGCTTGCACCAGATGGCAGCAGTGCAGCAGCCTCCGCTGGGGCAGCAGAGTCCCTCGGGACAGGCCAGTCTAGAGCACCACAGAGCTCTGATCCAACAGGCCTCCTGTCACTATGCTCTGGGAGAGTACAGAGTATGTGCACAGACAACACAAATTTTAAATGTCTGTTATTTTGTATGTGACTAAAATGTTTTAACTTGTACTGTATTTTATCAGATGGCTTGTGACAAGCTTCTAGATGTGGTTAATGGACTGGTACCACCAAATTATGAACAAACTAAAAGTTTAGAAGACCCTGGCCGCCTCAAGGCTAAAACAAGAAAAGGTATATTTTGCTACTAAATGCCCCTTTTTTGCGCTCTTTAAAGAGGAATTTCAATTATGATCTGTCTAGATTAGAATCTAGATGTTTGAGAATCCCTGATTAAATTGTAATCTGTATATAATCTAGTGTTTCTTTGTTGTCACAATTAGGTAATGACCTCAGGTTACTACCATGCACCAGCAAAGCCATTTTGCCTTTTTGCCTGCAGCTCATGTTGGCATGTTTCAAGGTACTTAAAAGTCTAAAATATATAATTGAATATATAGCATGATGAATGATTTAACTCTATAATAATATCTTTTTCCATTTTGTCCATTCTGCATTATTCTAGCTCCGTGCTTTTGCAGACAGCCATGATGATCTGTCTCTTGGTCATGTGATTGTTCTCCTGCAGCATGACTGGCCACAGGGAGAAACTCTGTTCCTCAAAGCGGTGGATAAGATCTGCCAACAAGGCAGTTTCCAATATGAGAATTTCTTCAATTATGTCACCAGTATCCTTGCCAAACAACCTGAATGCATCCCAGGAAATTAGAATATTTTTTGTATTTTTCCTAAGATGTTAAATTTCTTTATCCCATACTTTCCATCAGACATTGACATGCTGGAGGAGCTTGCTTACTTGCGTACTCCTGAAGGTGGGAGGATCCAGCTGGAGTTACTTCCTAATCAGGGCATGTTGATCAAGTAGGTTGATCCTTGAGTTGCCATTTTACATTTGGCATCGTTCAGTTGACTCTGCACTCTCCCGTTCTGTTGGTGTTATTTTTTTATGACTAGCGTGCTGTAGGTTGATTGTCAAGATAGAAAAGGCCTGTGGGGAAACAACATACTATGAACTGAAATGTTTTTGGAGGGGTTGTTGACATAACGACTTTATGTAAAACAAAATCAACCTCTTTGTTGTGAAAGTAGAGACAGTTGACTGCTCCCTCACTGAGTTGTTGAATGTTGCTGTCCCTCAGGAACCCTAGCCCCGCCCTGGGGGTGGAGTTAAATACCCTTCTGCTCCAAGGGGTGCAGACGATGGACAGGTACCCCAGGCCCCTCCTCCCACAGTCCCCTCCCGCACCACTCACCTCTCCTCCATCCCCAACGCCAAGGCTTGTCGTCCCCCAGTTTTTATTTGAAACATCAAGAGTTAGTCATTCTATGATTTCCTGTTGGGTTTGTTTACTTTAGCATCTGCCCGTTTGTTTGTGGTCATCGTTGTTGTTCTTTCAAGGTTTCGTGAATCCGTTTTTTATACCTAATTTCACATAATTTCATTTGATTTGTGTATTTGTTTCATCTAGTTTAAACTTTCACATTTTTCTATGTGCCTTGTTATCTTTGCTACTCTTGTAGCTGGCTGTTTTCATTCAGTTTTGTATTTGCCACTGTAAGACATTGTAAAAGAGGTCCTTGACATACTGTTGGCCCTTTAAAATTCAGTTTTATACCACGTCTTCTCACTATTCTTATGCTTGTGTTTGTGCGTTCTTACAGACACCATACTGTAACTCGAGGAATCACAAAAGGCGTCAAAGAAGATTTCCGTTTGGCTATGGAGCGCCAGGTGTCCCGCTGCGGAGAAAACCTTCTCAATGTTCTGCACCGATTCTGCATCAATGAGAAAATTATCATCATCCAGTCTCTCCCTTGACAAATGTCAGAACATTGTCCATTCATCCTACGGTCAACACAATTGGCAGGTTCCAAGACGCACTTCTTTTTCTTTTAATCTACAGCATGGGTCTCCAACCTTTTTCCTTGTGAGTGTCTTCAACTAAATGAACAACAGAGAGCTACTAAATTGAGGATGTTTGTATGACTCGAGTAACTGTGGGACTTTGGCTGAGTGCACCATGGAAATATAGCTGGTTATAGCCACAACAATATTTAAATACTTAAAGAAATTGATTTTAGTCTGTTTAATTTCCTCTTAATACTTTTGTAGACCAATGACTTATGTATTTGGTCCACATATGGGACTTGACTTTGCCAAGACTGTAATCAAGTTTGAAACCTCAAGCTTAAGTTGAAATGCTAAAAACCTTGTGGAGTTACTTGGAAAGTGCTGGAGAGATACTGGTAGCTCCCAAACTACAGGTTGAAGACCCTGGATCGACAAACAACAATTCTATGAACATTTAATATTTACCAGCCACTGTCAAAGTGTTTTCCTAAGTGCCCACACATTTGTGATCTTACCTTTAATACGGAACACTGTATTTGTCATTAAAAATGCATTTTTGTCTTTTTAAAGTAAACTTTATTGATTTTTTTATTTTTTTTTGCATCAGAGTTGATAAAATTATTCATTTACATACATGAGATTAGTTTGTTTCATAGTTTCATAATTTCAGTATCTTATTCAGCTTACTCCAGCAGGTATGGATTAACAGAGCTTGTCGGCCTTTGGCAAAATCAACTCTGGCCCAGTGAGTTGCAAAGTTAACATGTTCACAAGTGCAGTTTTTAGAATCATACATTTCTTACAAATTTACCCCCTAAAGTCACTCCTCTAGTTCTGTGACGGGTGCGCAGCTGGGTATATCCGACTGCAGTGCTGCTCTAAGATTGGCCCAAAAGAGCCTCTGCTTGGCCTTCTCCTGTGGCCATTCTAGGTAGGTGTGTCTTCTCATCATGGACTTGAGCTGGTGGTACTTGGATGGGATCAGATATTGAGGCAGGGGCTCAAGCAACACCAACACAACACTATCCGGACCTCGTGCAAGTCGCTGGTGGGTGGCAAAATACAGCTCGTAATGACACCACTCACTCTTCACAAAGTGAGCAGAGAGAACAAAAACTGATCTTCGACTTTTTTGCACAGATCTTATGATATTGTCAATAATACTCCGCCCGGGCAGAAAATGCTTCTCGTGATGGCAAACTCTTAACTCGGACAGATTAGGCAGCAGCGAGTTGTGCACCCAGTCCGCGTTTCGTTGACTGAAGGAAACAAAAGCATGAAACTCGACACCTACTAGCTCTTCTGCTGGGACATTTTGTCTTATTGCCCTATGTTTAGCCCTTGTCCACTGCCATATCATCCCCAGATACCAAGGCACGTCAAAATACTGGCATGCAGTTGCTATTGCAATGATTGTGAATATGGCTGGGCACAGTATGGTAGCAGCAAGCAGACCTGAGTTGCAGTAAATTTCAGGGATTGACGCTTCTCTCAATGTGGTGTTTTTCAGTTCTTCGGGATAGACACAGTAATATCCCGTTGGCCAGTTCAACAGCTTGATTGCCGATGCATTTATTTCAGATCTCATACCAAGGTGTTGGAATTTGCGCAGAGAACAAATGCAGGTGAAGGGATTGTGACTGATGTCTAAGATTGTTAACAGTGGACAGGTTTCTAGTTTCTCCACAGACGGAGCGTGTAGAGAATTTGACTTGAGAAGGAGTTCATTCAGCATAGGAAAGCCATTGCAAACTGGCAAGTCACGCAGCCTATTAGCTCTGAGGTTTAAAGAAAGAAGGCGTTGAAATTCCATGACAGATGAGGGCACGACGGAAACTTGATTGTTTTCTAGGTCAAGAATTGTTAGGCCTTTTGGTATACACTTGAATACACTGTCTGTCAGGCCGTTGAAAGATAAGATCATTGTAGTGATATTTTGAGGCCATAAACAGTCCTCGAGACCATCATAGATCAAAGAATTTAGGCTTACATCTAGTTTCTCCAATGAAATCATGTGTTGCATTCGTCTGCTGATCGTCTGGAAATTTTTTAGATTGTTGTCAACTAAAGTCAAAGTTTTTACTTTGCCCAAATTCTTGCATTCAATGATTTCCTCATGTTCAACTCTGTAAAATATAGTGTCCGAAAGAGAACAAAAGGAGAAGTTCAGATGGCGGACTGGGCTTGGTGATTTTGGGCATGTCATATGTATAATCCCAGTCTCAACAAGCTCCAGTTTTTTGACAGGCATGTTGATGAAAAAGTTGTAAACTGCTTCTTGTGAGAAGAAGAAACTCTTCACTACTGCTCTTTTACCTGTGAATGATGTCATGTTGGATGTTTTGGTTACTGGCGTGTCACTGTCAGGCAAATTTGTAAATGCAACATCAGAGGAGGTGAGATGTAAGATCGTTGTCTGCAAAACAGCATTTGTATAGCTGGTGAAGTCTGTCCACTTGATGATGGTATTTGAAAGACACAAATTAGTTGTCTGGATATGTTTTTTAGCTCTTAGTATCCCAGTCAACACCTCATAGCCCTTTGTCAAATTTGTCAACTCCACTTTGTCAAAAAGGGAAAGGGCATCCGAAACCAAATCATGATGTATTTGCTGTTTTTGTAGAAAGGATATCTCTATCTTTTGTGCTTGAATATCTTGTAAGCTTTTTGGTTCATAATTAAATTTGTTACCAACATAGAGAAATAGGGACACCAGTTTAACTTCAGAAATTTGCTTGAAGTCATCTCTGTAAATTTGTTCAGCTTCAAGGGACAGTGACGTTAGATTTTTCAGCATACTAAATTCCTTTCCTAGAGTCATGTTGATGAATTTGTTTTGGTGTAAATTTAGCATCCAGAGATTCCTAGTATGTCCAAGGTATTGCTGCTGATCTAGATTTGTCAGATTGTTGTGTGAAAGATCCAGAATCTGAAGCAACAATGTGTCCATGAACGCCTCAGGATCAATAGACTGTAAATTGTTCCAAGACATGTTCAGGAACCGCAGCTGCACCGTATTTTTGAAGTCTCCTCCACGCACTTGTCTGATGAGGTTGCAGGAAAGGTCTAAGTGCTCAACTGTGTGTGGCAGGTCTCTTGGGACAGAGGAGAGGTTTTTGTTAGACAGATCCACAAACCGGTCTGAACTTGAGGCGCTGTGCTGAAGTTTGATCAACATGGCAACCGCCCAGAAGACTGCACTGATGCGCAACATGGTTCTCTCACTAAAGAAAAGTGAAAGTGAAAATGTATTAGAAAATTCCTTTCTTTTTTATGAGAAACAGCAAATTGACAGAAGTTGACTTAATTTATATCACTTTTGGTTTCCAAATGGAATAGTTACTGTAATAGTGTATGTACTTTTAAAAGTTCAGTCTTATCATTTTTAATGAGCAAAGCTGTATAGTACTGTATAAGAAACATTACAGTTCGTAGTAGTAAAATGACTCCAGTAGAAAGGCAACAACAATGCATAAAAGTACTCTACATACATAGGATTACACTTAGAAAACCAATAAAACAAACAATTACAAAAGTGAAGTGAAAAGTTAAATTACAAGTGAAGAGAGCAGATATAATTTGCCATATACACACAGCTAAATAGAACTTTTTGCTTGGATTGAACATTGTGAGACTTGAGGCCTGTCTCCCATTTTCTGGAAAACTGTTCTAGATTTTAGCTAGTCCTGATTCTGGCCATCAGAGCCTGAGGTGATTTGGCTCTAAAATGTCACTTTAGGGCTTAGCCGGACTTGTGCTAGGTCCCACTATCACATTTATGCTATTTCAGAAATCTACTCTTTGTACACTATAACATATAACTAGGCTATACACTGCACAAAACCTAATTGAACATCTTTACTGCAGTACAGAATATATTTGGATTGTATGAGCTTCAACATATATCATGAAAGAGCAGCTTACCTGTATTCCTTTCTTAATAATTATTGCTGAAAGCATCTCCTGCAATTTTGAAATGAACCACACAGTTGACATGAACAATGGCCATCTGTTCAACTGTTGGTATTATTGTAAATCATGGTATTTGAGAGACCATTGTCTCGGCGCACATCCTCTTTTCACTTCCCCTTCATAACTGAAAAATGTACTTTGTAAAACTACCCAACTACTTATTTGCTCTAGACCAGATGTTCTCAAACGTTTTCCCTCAGTGACCACTAAATCAGAAAGCTCTACAACCATTTCCAATTCGACCGACTAATGTACTCATTTATTTTTATTTTTGGGGAAAATGTAAGTAATTTATATTGATTTCCATGGTTAATATAGATATTCCAGATTAAAGCAATAATCTATATGAAATGCAATGTCACCAGTTTAGTTTAGTTTGGACCCATTTTTCAGAAAACCTGTGCAGAAATCACAGCTTCAAACTTGGAGGCGTGTCTATCATTACCCTCTGGCTGGTAAACAAGAGCATCTTAAAGCCGTTACCCTTTTTGCCCTGGAGCAGACTTTGTCCCGGGCCACTGCTATGAGTTTATTCCCACGTAAACCGTAGTGGATGGTGAGGGGAAGTGCTCGAAACGCTGTTAACGCCACCCAATGCAATGAGACGCCCTGCTTTGGTGAAAAACAAGTGTGATTAATGTGAGACATGATGTACACAAGGCTAACCATCATGGGGCTACTTCCCAGCAACGAATTCAGTTGCCAGGTTGTGATGTTGCAAAGAGCTGAGCTTGATCAAATAAGGACATATGAGCCGGTGTCACTGTTCCCGTCGGGAGTGGTTTGATCCAATATCGCGAAGGTGCATCTGCCCAATATAATCTCATTTTGTGTCACTTCATTGTATTGTTTTTGCAGAAGGGAATAAGGCATCATAATCACTAAATGACTAAATGATATATTGACAATTATGAATCAATGTGATAAAAGGCACTGTGTCGTAATATAAATCCAAATTCGGTCCTAATAGATTTTGAAGTTGCTCACAGTTTATTCTTTGGAGCACTTTATTACACAGCACAGAGATATCATGGTAATACGATGGAAAAAGCAGAGAGTTATATATGATTAATCATAAACATTACCCTAAGTAACCCACTTAGGCATTTATTTTTATACAGTATATTATCACCAATAAAATACTCTTTGGCTAAAATTTTATTGGTGATATAGAAATAGCTACTGGTGGAAAATGCATTATCCTACTAGTTATTCCATTCTGTTACCATATTACAGTAACACTTATACTTATTTTATATTTTAGGCACACTATGGTAAATGGTCACATTTATATAGCGCTTTTCTACCTGCTTTAGGCACTCAAAGCGCTTTACATCAAGGAACCAGTCACACTCTCATTCATACAGCAATGTACGCAGACACTGGAGGCAAGGTGGGTGAAGTGTCTTGCCCAAGGACACAACGACAGTGTACACCTGCGGGGATCGAACCGCTAACCCTCCGATTACAAGACGACCCGCTCTACTACTCGCGCCACTGTCGCCCCGTGGATCACCTTGAAACTGCTTTGAATGTTGAAACCACTATCATTACTATAATAACGGAAATAATTTGCGCAAATAAGCCCTACTTTGTCTGGATTTTCTGTTACAGCCGTAGAAGCAACAGTGTCAGCCAAGATCAAAGTTCAAGGTAATTATTGACATATAAACTTTCTTCGTGGCTATTAGATTGTGTGCTGCTCTGTCGATGTTTTCTCACAATGTGTGTTTAAAACTGTTTCTTTAAGGCGTATTTGTCGAGTTTGTCGCTGCAATAATAGGCTGCCATATTTTATCCTATAGAGTTTACACATTGCAAGTTGACTCTCATATCTGGTAAGGAGGGGCAGAGTACAGCACGGAGAGATAGTGACGTTTTATGAGGTGGTCAAATGGACACAGGAACACCTTTAGGATTCACATGCTCCAGTCTTGTTTACGCCTCTGCTATGGATCTCCTGTCTTTTGCCGCTGGATTTACCATTTTCACATCTGACACCGTCTGTCCCTCTCCTGAAGACATTTGACACAGTGAGCCATTATGCTGAGCCATCTCTTGCACCCCACGCACCACTGGCTCTTTCTGCTGTCATTGGTGTGTGGATGCAGGGGGGCCACTGGTTCTCTCTGGGAGGGAAGGAAAGTTTGGCAGCAGCAAAATATTGATCTGGTCTCCACTGACCGGCTTTTTCTCCACAACACGTTTCCTAGAGATTTCCTTTGGGGATCTGGGACCTCCGCTTTCCAAACAGAAGGAGCCTGGGACCGAGATGGGAAAGGCGCCTCCATTTGGGACAGCTTTACTCACTCCAGATTGGGCGACACTGCCGACATCGCAAGTGACAGCTATGTGCAATGGGAAGATGATGTCAAAGCACTCAAATTTCTCGGCGTGAGGGCATACACTTTTTCTTTGTCATGGCCTAGGCTTTTTCCAGAGGGGAATGCACAAAATAAGCCTAATTTGGCAGCAGTAAGACACTACAGTCGCCTTATAGACAAACTACTGGAAAACAAAATTGAGCCTATTGTAACTTTATATCACTGGGACCTGCCTCAAGTTTTGCAGGAGAGATACGGCGGATGGAGAAATGAAACACTAATTGAGCATTTTGAGGACTATGCTTCTTTTTGCTTTTACATGTTTGGAGATAAGATCAAATACTGGCTAACGATGCATAACCCATATTTGGTGGCTGTACAGGGGTATGGCACAGGTATCCATGCACCTGGAGAGACTGGAGGAGACGCAAACTCTCTGAAAGTGGCACACAACATGATAAAGGTGAGCAAAACAAGACCAGAAGTCTTTAAACTAGGATGTTGCACCTTAAATTTGATTGCTATTCAATATATTTTGCAACCATATCCTTTAGTGAAATTTCATGTATGTTATATTTTAACATACATGTAAAACATTAATGGTACTTTATACTTATGCACCATCACTGTTTTACCAGAAAAGTGTGCACACCTGTTAAAATCCCTTAAATGAATCTGCACATGCAAGGAGGCAAAAGGCACCCTTCAAAGTAGTTTATGGTTGTAAATAAAAACATAAATTTACTTACTTTCTCATTTAAATTGTGCTTCTTTTATTTCAAAGGATTCTGTGATCAGTAAACATGTCACATGATGAGGTCGAAGTCCATGACATCGACAGTGGATGTTATATGGCAGGAAGTCATAGAGATATGGCTCATTAGTAATAACTTCACCAACACAAGATGGTGAATGGGCGAGTGATACGCTGCAGATAGAAAGAGCAAACAACCACTGATCCTAATATCTGGGACATGCTACAGAATTCTGCTCATGTAGTAACATTCATTTATATCCAAAATGTTTATTTGCAAAATATACCAAAAACAAAAATGACTGAAAACTTAAAGGTGCATTATTTAACTTTTTATGTGATCCATACAGGTCACTAAAAGGTCAATATGCACTAATATCAAGTTTTGTTCACATAAAAACATTCAAGCAAAGAGACAAACTGATAAACATCAGAAAGATTAAACACTTTGTTGCTCTGTGGCGGGCGATGGTGGCGCAGGTGGTAGAGAGGGTCGTCCTATGATCGAGAGGTCGGGGGTTCGAATCCCGGCTGCCACATGTGCACATGATCGTTGTGTCCTTGGGCAAGGCACTTCACCCACCTTACCTGTGTGAATGTAGTGAGAGAGTGAATGTGTGGTGATGGTCGGAAAGGCCGATGGTGCAAATTGGCAGCCTCGCTTCTGTCAGTCAACAATACTAGCTTACCACCTCTGAGTATGGAGTGAATGAATAATGCCATGTAAAGCGTCTTTGAGTGTCCAGAAAAGAGCTATATAAAACCAATGCATTATTATTATTATTTATTAATGCAACATTCAAAGACAGTGCTTTGTTTTGTTTTTGTTTTGTATTTGTAGTAGTAGTATTTGCAAAGTAGCTATGAACCCATTCAGTTGAACCATGCAGGTGTTACATGACTTTGTTGATGGTGACAAAAAGGGACTCTGGCAACAGCATGAAAATGCTCAGCTCGGTAACCTGCTGATTACCCATTGGTTGCCCTCTGTAGTCATATCCCTATATTCTCTGTAGTCATTTCCCTATATTCTCTCTAGTCATATCCCTATACCCATTCCATAGAGTCAGGGAGTTTCTTTTAGTAGGTGCGACCACTTTAAGATCTTTAGACCAATGCTGCAGTACATACTGTTGTGGCCAAAGGTTCAGGGTATGTAAACATATGCATTTCATAGACAAAAACCATTATTTTTCATTTACAACACTTTTCAACTAGAAACTAGCCAAATGTTTACATATTGTGCATCTTGAAACAAACTTTTTTTTCAGAGAGTCCTGTATTTCAGCTAGAGTGGGTTTTTCTTTGCTCCTGAACAATTTTCCTGGCAGTTGTTGAAGGTCATGTAAACATTAGATCAGGGACATTTGAGTAATTTGTTTCATTATGATTTCAAACTCAGTTCTTTGAAATAAATTGCTTCACACAACTAACCATGAGTGGGAAAAAAAAGATCTTTGCGTTATCATTCATATTCTATGAAAAATGGCCAAAAGAAAAGTGAATGTAAACTTTTGGCCACTACTGTATGTCCACAGCAAAGCAGGTTGGGATTTTCTGGCAAACAACAGCCAGAGTCAACCGTGAGGCAAAGATGTTCCTGTCTCACCTATGTTGTAGCCCTTATGCTTCACTCTAAGGTGGTCCAGGAAGCATTTCTCTTTTCTCTTCATATTTTGTTTTGTTTGTATTTCTTGTGAATTTTAGGCACATGCCAGAGCATGGCATAAGTACAACACCCATTTCCGTCTGAACCAGAAGGGGAAAGTCTCCATAGTCCTGGGCTCCCACTGGATCGAGCCCCAAAGAGTCACTGAGGCAAATGTTGAACTTTGCCAGGAGTCAATTGAGGCTGTTCTTGGATGGTTTGCTAATCCCGTATTTGGAGATGGTGACTATCCATTATCACTAAAGTTAAAGCATGGGGCTCTCCTTCCAACCTTCACTCATGAGGAGAAGCTCTTGGTAAGAAATGCAGCAGACTTTTTTGCTTTGTCATTCGGTCCAAACAATCTGCGTTTGGGGCGCACCTTGGCACAGTATGGACAGACTCTGTCTCCAGACCTGAGAGGAGTCCTCCGCTGGATAAAACTACAGTATGGGAACCCTCATGTGCTGGTGGCAGAGGGAGGCTGGTTCTCTCACGACAGTGAAACAACAGAGGACACAGTGGCTTTATACCTGATGAAGAAGTTCATCAACCAGGTCCTACAAGGTGAGGGCCAAGATGAGTCGAAAGCAGATTCTATAATAATTGTATAATGGCATAAGGAGACAACGTAAATCATATTGTTGACATATACAAAACAGATGATACAAGCCTTAAAATGTATTAAAATGAGATGCTAAAAGTACTCCACGTGTTATTTTTTTTGCAGCGATCAAATTCGATGGTGTCCAGGTGATTGGCTACACAGCCTGGTCTCTGTTGGATGGATTTGAATGGAACTATGGCTATGGAATAAGACGAGGACTTTTCTACATTGACTTCTCTCAACCTGAAGGAACGAGAACCCCCAAAACATCTGCACTGTACTACAGGGATATTATTGCTGAAAACGGCTTTCCAAAAGATAAAGCCTCCCTAGAGATCAAGGGGCATTTCTCATGTGATTTCCATTGGGGAATCGCTGACCCAACCTTACAAGTGAGTAACAAATGACCAAACAAACATGTGTCTTTGCTATAAGCAGCTCGCCTCTCCTAAGACCTGACTAGTAACTTTACTGGGAGTGGGGACGGCTCCAGCTCGCCTCCATGGAGATGTTGCTTAAGGCAGCCAAATACGAGATTTAAATAGATTACCCATTGCAAAAATTGCAATTTTTGTAGCATGTTTTGTATTGCTGGCAACAGTATAATTCAAAATGTTACACAGTGTACCTTAAGTACTGCTACTTATCATATCTGTCAATAGATGCACTGCTGAAATTATGAGTAACGGATTGAGCATTAAAATTTAAGTAGTGATAATATCGGACAAAGCATAAAATGTGATAATTCTGATATTCCCAAATTAATAGACTAATAAAATGATAAAGGAAAAGTAAATAATTCGGTAACGCTTTATAATGAAGGTACACAAACTAATGCATATTTCATCATGATTTCATGAATTCATTAGGATTCATGATAAAATAGTCATGAATTAACATGCTTAGTTAAAGCAATGAATTCATTAATGATGATCAATAATTCATCATGATCATGATGAATTCTTTGCACAGAAAATGGAGACAGTGGCGAGGCCCAAACTTTAAATAAACTTGCAGCAAAAAATAATTCATGATTAGTTCATCATGAGTTCATGAGAATGTGCCCCTTAAACTATAGTGTTGCAGCTTTGCTAACTTAAGTTATTTCTTTATTTCTTTCCGCTGCTGCATTCCTTACAAGTGCGACTTTCAATACTGAATAAACTTTAGTATTAATTTGCGGTCTCTTCTGTGTGTTCTGTTCTCTTTAAAAATAGATTGTCTTTAAAAATAGGTTCCATATCTACAAGTTTGCAAAGCTGTAACGCTTTAGTTTAAGGGGCACATTCATCATGAACTCATCATGAACTAAAAGGTGTATTTGCTTTAATGTAATATCTTTTTTGCTGTAAGTTTATTTCATGTTTGGGCCTTGCCACCATCTCCATATTCTGTGCAAAGTATTCATCATGATCATGATGAATTATTGATTATCATTAATGAATTCATTGCTTTAACTAAGCATGTTAATTCATGATTATATCATGAATTCATGATGAAATATGCATTAATTCATGTACCATTATTATAAAGCGTTACCAATAATTCTTCACGGAGTAAGTAAGATCCCAAACTTTAAAAGCATTTCTATCATGTACAGACCTATTTACAGTGGAATAAGTAGCCAACAACTTCAAGTATGAGTACTTGAACTACAAAATAATATACAGTACATGTACACTACCGGTCAAAAGTTTGGAAATACTTTTTTTACAGTATGTATTGTTTTTTTTCTTTTATTTCAATCCTATTCACATTGTAGATTGTCACAGAAGGCTTTCATTTATGAATGAACACCTATCGAATTATGTTTTAAACAAAAAAGGTTGAAATTCATTTGTCAAAAATAGCCACTTTTTTCTTTGATTATTGCTTTTCACACTTTGACATTTTCTCAATGAGCTTCATGATGTAGTCACAGAAAAGGTTCAATGCTTTCAATGGTTTCAAAGTTTCAATGCTTTCAATGAGAATCATACAATGCAAATAGTGTTGAAAATAAATAAAAACCAATACATAAAAAGTGTTTTCGAACTTTTGACAATACTAACTACGGTATATGAACTTTTTCAGTTCAATCTGTTATTCAAGTAATTGTAACTGATTACTATCCACCTGAGCTATAAACATGTCTGTAAAACAACAATTGACTTCATCTAACACTGTTTTGTAGGTGCACTTCCGTCCCTTCTCCCCTCAGTTCACAGACCCACAGTTGTACATGTGGAACGTAACTGGAGACGGGTCACTGCACCCCGTCCCAGGAGTCAAGCTGCAAACACGACCGTCCCAGTGCGCAGACTATTTGGCCATTCGAGATCATCTCCAGCTGTTTGCCTCCACTGGGGCTTCTCACTACAGATTTGCCCTGAACTGGTCTCTGATTTTACCACAAGGGCACCAGACAAATGTGAACACAGATGCACTCAGGTACAGTGTTCATTTTGACAACAGATTATTTTGAATTGTTTTGTAATCTAGTTTTAGTGATCTTTTGATGTATTAAGTGTAATTTACTTTTAGTCAAGATTTAGTCAAATAATTCTTTTTAGTTTTAGTCTAATTTTAGTCTATACAGATTAACTACAAAGTTAAAGTTAAAAATGACCTGGAGATGATTGATAGCTCATTATTTATTTTCTTTTGCGTAGGTACTACCGCTGCATTCTGTCCGAACTCTCAAAGCTGAAGTTGAAGGCTGTTGTTATCCTGTACTACCCTTCACACAGTGCTCCAAACTGGAGTCTCCCTGCGCCTCTCCATGCCTCTGGAGGCTGGCTCAACTACAGCACAGTGGAGGCCTTTCAGTACTACGCCAATCTCTGTTATGAAGAGCTGGGTGCATGGGTCCAATACTGGGTCACAATAAGTGAACCAAACAGGCTTATTGATGTGTACAACAGTGGGAATGACAGACACCAAGCAGCGCATAACCTTCTCTTAGCCCATGCAAAAGCCTGGAGAATATATCAAAGGAAATATTTTCAACAACAGAGGGGGCTGGTGTCACTGGCTTTGCACGCGGACTGGGCTGAACCTGCTATTCCATTCCTGCAGTCCCATATTGAAGCAGCTCAAAGATTTCTAATATTCGAACTTGCCCGCTTTCTAGACCCCCTACTTGGGACTAAGCATGAGAGGCAACAGGATAGAGGGGAATATCCAGATGAAATGAAAACATTTTTAGCTCAAACCCAAGTATCTCCTCTTCCCAATTTTACACAAATGGAAAAGGCGGAACTAAAAGGAGCACTGAGTTTTATTGCACTGAATCATTTTACAACTCGCTTAGTTAGTCCTTACCCCCCAAAGCTACACAGGCAGGCTCCCGACCACAATTGCAGGACCCTTACTGACCCTACTTGGCCTACATCGAAGCTGGGACAGGCTGTTGTACCGCAGGGACTGAGGAACATTTTAAATTGGGTGACCAAAAGATATGGAAGAAGTTTGCCCATCATCATCACTGCCAGTGGGATAGATGACCAGGCTGCCGTGGATGATAAAATTAGACAGTACTACGTGAAGAGCTACTTACAGGAGGCTCTAAAAGGTAAAACAGTGACACGTTTTTTATGAGTGTGTATTTCCTATTGTAAAAGCCAGGCTAAATGAGGGGCACGGAACATGGCCATAAACAGGACAGTAGCAAGGGAACAGATAAATGCACAACCATATGGCCAGATATCAAAGTTTATTTCTAGAGCACTCGGCAGACCAAAGTGCTTTACACAAAAACAAAAAACATGAGAAAAACAACAACAATATCATTACAAAACACAAAATCTAATAAAGCCAGACAAAACATAACAACAATATGACAGCACTAAGTGTTATTGAAGGTGAAAATATAAGCCTGTTATCAAGGGGCAACAATCTAAATGGAAAAGGATTGTGATGATTGTAAAGTATGCATTGATAGTATTTGGTTTGCATCTTTCACCAAAAAAATAAATAAATAACAGCAGATGTAATGATGATGGTCAAAAATCCCAAGCACTTTCAGACTTTTAGTCACAATTCATGTACAGCAAAAGACCCTTTCTTTGTTTAGCCAATTTCAATACTGTGGCATTTCTGCACTATTGCCTAAACTAAAGTGTACCATTGGTGGTTCGTGGACCGCTTTAGATCTGGTGGTACTCGGAATTACCTTTTTATTTATTAGGCAGGACTTTGAGAACCACTGACCTATAATAATTTCTATTTCAGCCCAAAAATCAGTGACTTCTAGTTCTTCTAGTTATGTCTTTTAATTGTTTGGTTTTGTAAAATAATTATTCTTGTATTTTTTTTCCTCTAGCTCACCATTTAGATGGAGTCAACCTTCATGGATTTTACATGTGGAGGCTGCAGGACCGCCAGTCTCCACAGTTCGGGCTTTTCTCCTCCACTACACAACAGTCTAAACCCAAAGCCTCTGTCTCTGTTTACAAAGATATTATTGCTCAAAGAGGTTTCCCAGAGAGTGCCACAGTTAAATTGTGTGACCTGAATGAGAAGCAGGTCTGTTCACTTTGTGCTTGGATGTTTCAAAATAGAGTGATGCTAGTCTTTGGGGTGTGCGCCCTACTCACTGTGGTCATGTTGGTAGTGCTCATCATCTTCATTTTATTGTCAAAAACCAACGTACCGCGATGCAGGAAGACGCCAATAAGCTGGAGGGAAAAAATGCACACTGTACCACCACGTATTTTTATTAGTAAGATAAATGGCACTAAAGATTTGGTGTTATAAAGCAGAATAATTGTATGTTGTATTGTTGTATGGGTCTACTTTGCACTGTCAATAATAATTATAATCCATCTTGTTCTAATTTGTATTGATATTTTTTTTATTTTAGCAGCTATAATGGTTTTGTCAACATTTGTTTTTTTATGGGATTGAATTTGTGGGCATGAATATGATGTGGGTGTATTCATGTAGTATTGAGGAGCTACTAGTACAAGTGAAAATCTGTGAATCAGCATTGCCCCCTAGTGTTTCTGAGGCATAGAAGCCCAATGTAAACCACAAAAAATTGAGGTACATGAGTAATTAGCTATTGTAATGAATTTATTTTTAAGTTCTTTATTGTTCCAACTTCCAAAAATAAAATGCCATGGTCACTGTTTGAATGTCAAAACAAAAGGGTAATATTTCTAAAGTAGCATTTAATGTAGGGTATACCACATTTCACATACGTTTTATTATACCATTGTGTTAATGTTTCATAATTTAGAAAAGAATAACAAAGTAATTAAGAGAGCAACCAATGGAAGCAGAGCTTGAAGATGGCTATAGATCACATGACCCCTTCTCATCCAGACTGCATGCAGGTTGGCATTAAAATGTTTTCCGATCCACCAACCCTTTTGTCGTTTCGGTCTTGAGATGATAGTTTTAGTATAAATGGTTTTACGCCTAGATTGAGCGGGATTATAAACAGTACTGTTTGCGCTAAAGGAGAGCACCAGGGCAGCTGTTGTTTTGGGGTCTATCAGAAAGTGCAGGGCTAACTGTCATCAGCTAGGTTTGGTTAGCGTCTCCCAGGTCCAGGCCCCAGCCGCACTCCAGCACGGGGAACCATGGCCAACATCGCAGTCCAAAGGATAAAACGTGAATTCAAAGAAGTCCTCAAAAGCGAAGAGGTATGTTGTTGTGAGAATAAACAGAAATGTGTCAATGTGGGTTTATTTTCGCTTTGTTCGCTGGTTTAGCTATGCGCTGCTAAACAACACTGTTGGCATCAGCTAGCTGTAAATTGTCCACAATGTGATGCCACAGCAT
Source organism: Lesueurigobius sanzi (assembly GCA_900303255.1). NCBI lineage: Eukaryota > Metazoa > Chordata > Actinopteri > Gobiiformes > Gobiidae > Lesueurigobius > Lesueurigobius sanzi. The sequence goes on along the minus strand of OMNZ01026664.1, from coordinate 56,758 downwards.
CGTTCAGCCATAAAATGATTACATATCCTAATGGGGAGTTCGCGTTTTAAACACTGACAACAAATATGTTGTTATGAGAAATTGAATCAAAGTTAATATTGCACGATAATGTTTCTGTGTCCTCGACAGCTGGAGCTAACTGGGTTAGCTAAACCACATAGTTTCATTCTGGACAGTGTAAAGCTATTTGTTTCCACTGTATGTATTCCACGTACCTTCGATTATATAGAGCATTAAGTACATGAGTATTCAAAACTCTCCCAGGTTACTTGTGTCCTTTATTTTTTATTAAAATATGCAACAAGTCGAGGTCAACTTTAGCTATCTTCGCCATTGGGGTGTCAACTTTTGCTGCATTGGCATGTTTGAGTTTGACAGCAGGGCAGCTTCATATTGACGTGCCCGTGTGGTTTCTCTTTTATCTCCACAGACGAGCAAAAACCAGATCAAAGTGGACCTGGTGGACGAGAACTTCACAGAACTCAAAGGAGAAATAGCAGGGCCACCTGACACACCTTATGAAGGTGAATGCCTTTTTAACTTGCTGTCTTATGTCTGTCTTCTTCTACAAGATTGCATGGAAGTTTGTTTTTACTTCATGTTTTTCAAATTCATTTTTGTAGACTATTTACTATGACCACTGTGTTTCTTTTCAGGGGGGCGATATCAACTAGAAATTAAAATTCCAGAAACATATCCATTTAATCCACCCAAGGTATGCATTCATTACAGATAATAATCCCTTTCGTCTTAAACTGGCTCAGAGACCTTTTCCTAATAAATGCACTGGAGGTTCTTTCATCACCTTTATATTTCAGGTGCGGTTTATCACAAAGATTTGGCATCCCAACATCAGTTCAGTAACAGGTGCAATATGTTTGGACATCCTCAAAGACCAGTGGTGAGTACAGTCCCAGAGTTCCAGGTGTTTACCTCAATTGTGCATCTATCTTGACTCATTTGTCAAAATGATAGTTATTTCATGATTTCTCTGCTACTGTTATTCTCATCTCTGTGAAGAGGGTAGCTTTTTTAACCCATTTTTTATTTATTTTTTACTTTCTTTAGGGCAGCAGCGATGACATTGAGGACAGTTCTGCTGTCGCTACAAGCCTTAATGGCAGCTGCAGAACCAGATGATCCTCAAGATGCAGTGGTCGCCAACCAGGTGAGTTGGAGTCACCACCATTGCGTCACAGGCCGTATGACTCTGGTACCTGCTCAATTTCCTATTCAAGTAAAGCTAAAAAAAAAAAAAAAAAAAGAGGGAGAAATTGGGCTCCTTCATAATTTGTCTATTTTTCTTGAACATTTAGACTGTACTTGAACTGCACTTAATTATGTGCAAGAACAAAGTGTGAAGTCGGAAATGCTTTTTAAATTTCATTAGAATTGAGAGCTCTACTAGTTTATGTTTTATGTGTCCATATCTATCAGCAAACTAGAAACCTCTGTACAGCTACAGCTCGAATACTTTTTCAGGAGTGTCATTCTATTACATCTTTGTACATTTTCTCTTATTAGATATATTTTGACCTGATAAATGTCTGACAAAACAGTCTCGGTATTACAAGAACATGACCTTTTTTAAAGAGGGCAACTAAAAACAAGGGCTAAACTTTAAATTGGACTCCAAGGGTGTGATTTACTCGGCATTAGCACATGTGCAGTTGAGATTTTTGTTTCTCATAAACGCTGAAAGGCAGCAGTCATTTGCACCACTAATAATAAGGTTTTTAGTGATAAATCAGGTGAAACACGGTCATAAAAAGCATATGTAGTAGAATTTTATTTTTTACATGGCATGTACTATGGCACTTAAATATCTTATCTTTGTATTACAGTATAAGCAGAACCCAGAGATGTTCAAACAGACAGCGAGGCTTTGGTCTCATGTCTATGCAGGCGCTCCCGTCTCCAGTCCGGAGTATACATGCAAAATAGACAAACTGTGTGCCATGGGCTTTGAAAAAGTAAGTTGTAGTCCATTTATTATGCTACTCATGCATATTCCATTGTGTCCTATAAAGGTGTTTCTTTTTCTCAGAATGCAGTGATAGTGGCGTTGTCATCAAAGTCCTGGGATGTGGAGACGGCAACAGAGCTACTGCTCAACAACTGAGTTCGGATCCGCTTCTTGATTCTCCTGTTTCTCATTAGATCATCCAGAGCCTGCTCCAAACCCACCGTCTGAAGATGTCTGTCCCTCTCTCATCCTCCTGTGTGTGGCATTTCCCTCTCTGCTCCTCTTCGTCGCCTCTCGTCTGTCCCTCCTCTACCCCCTCTCCTCACTGCCCCTCCTAGGGCCCTCCCCTGCTCCTCTGCACTGCTGTATCAGTCAGTCGCTCGTTCAGCTGATATTACCGGTTTCTTGAGGTTCATAAAACATTCCACTGAGCGCTACAATCACAAGTCGAGACACATCTTACACTCTTTATAAACAAATGCCTGATCTAAAACCCCACCCACTCCTGCCACTCTGTCAGTGGTCGATCCTTGCCTATGCAGTGCATTTTATGTGAAAACCTATGTTGAAGAGTCGGATCATTTAAGAAGGCTCTTTCCACCAAATCAAGAATTTGGCACAACATTGGCCTGTTTTTGCAAATAAGGATTAAGGATGTGATAGGACACTAGTATTTATATTTTAGAATTTCTTTACATTTTGATATTTCCAATGTAAATCAAATTTAATGGCATGGTCCTTGGCCTTGCATATTATTGCAGTATTACATTTAGTAGTTCCCATCTGAGACTGTAATTAAATCCGCCTTATTCTGTAAATCGAAACCAAACAAAAAAAAAAATTCTTGAATGAAAAATCCTATTTGTAAATCAGGCTAAATGGTGTCACTGAGGTGTTCACAGAGTAGCCATAACCCTTTCCCACGCCATTGTTTCTCTACTGTCTTTGCACACGCCTCCAAAGTCCATTGCCATTGTCTGTTATTTTTTTTCTTATGGCCCTCTTCAAAGTGGTTTTAAACATTTTTTTATTTTATTTTGGCTACAGGAATGAATTTGGATTCTTGTTTTTATTCTGACAAAATCAACACAACAAAGTTTAGCAGTAACACGAACTGTCACATCTTGGAAAGGATATAGTTTAAAATAAGTTGAAAAAATTGCATCATGTTAACAGACAAAAGTAAGATTCATCTGTAAATAAAGATATTAAGTCTGTGTAAATTAAGCAACAGTTTTTGTCGTTTTTGTGTTGCCTCAGTATTTTTTTGCAAACAAATACTCCCGCATAGTGACTAATCAATTGTGATGAATATATACTAATATTGGAACGCATTTGTTTTGCATATATTATTTAAATTACATTTGGATCATGATTTAGATGTATATAATCTGCATCTGCGGGGAATTGCGTGGCAGCAGTGAAAATGGAGCAAACCAATTCAGATGAATGTGTTTGCATCGAGATACAGGGATTTGTGATTCCCCTTATTTGCAGTTCTGCTGTACACTATGTCCACACAATGCACTTTATTCAGCCCCCAATCAAAATTTCAGACATCTTTCTATTAGGCCTCCAAAAACATAGAATGTTTTTAGCCACTGAACTGTTGGTTATCTCTGACATTTAGAATTCGCTACTTTTTATGGTAGTTCTACATTGAAATAGGAAAACGCATGATTTTTTTCATGGTGATGAGACTAATCCTTTCTCACCCAAACCCAGTAAAAAGACAAGGAAGGCTTGCGTTTTCTTGGTGATTTTATTGAATTAGTACTGCAAAAAAACATTTGCCTCTTGAATTTATCCCTACCGGTACCATGATTCTGGACAACTTATGTGCATAACTATGAGTTTAATACAAATTTCACAACTAGCAGGGCCACTTTCTAGGGTCTGTGTCAAAATAATGCAAGAAAACTATCCTGCAAGTTCATGAAATTGATATAAATGCTTCACAAATATCAAGACCATATTCCATTTTTTTCTAGTGAGTTTTGTTTTTGTTTATAATAAGTTTTTTTTAAAGATGATGACATGGTCACAGCCTGTAGTCACCTTTGCTCAGCACACCTCTCTCTCCCCTAATGTATGAGTGACAGCTGAATGGCCCGCTTTGTGGTGATGTGATCATTCAGGAGGGTCTGGTTTCCCTCTGTCTGCTACTGCCATGTGATAGCCCGAGTTTTATTGCGCACCTCAGTCTGGAGTCATGCTGAGTCCCCTGCCAAGCTGTATGAGCTGGCTAGGGCTGCACCGCTCACCAAAGGAAACGTTGCCTTGCTATCTACACGCCCGAGATCAATTGGGGTTGAACGGAAATCATGTAGGCCTTTTACTCAGTGAAACAGTGGACCACTAAATTGTCGCCTGCTGTAGCATCCTGGAGGTTTTCTTGATGTGCTCAACATGATCCAGATAATATGCTTGGTGCTGCTGCTTCCTGAAGGTGAGACAAACATTCCAGTTTTACTCCTATTTTAACTTTTGATGAAAAAAATTACATTAAGAATATGAAGAGTTCATTTGCAAAAACAGATATCTCCATTTAGAATTTTTTGCAACAGGGGACACCAGTAGAAGTAAAGTTGAATCAATTTGATCCATAACAAGTGAATTCATATTTCTGATTCACTGATATAGATCTGGTCATTAAAAACACACCTACACAAAGAGAAAATTACAAGCAAGTGTTGATTTTTGTCAATGGCACTTATGTGTTTTTGCAAATGAACTCTTCATATGTCTATTTTCTTGCATTTATAATAAATGGAGACACACATTCCACTTTATCAGCCAATGAGTTCATAATTTTATTAGGCAACAAAAAAGGCTGTTGTAACAGTGTCAATTTTCACATTTACACAAAAAATGTCTCACTAAGAACATACTTGTTTAATTAATTCATGATTTTTTTGCAGCAATTTACTCGGCTCGGGGGCACTATGCTCAGAAACTTGTAAATGACCTGATGGAGGACTACTCCACTGCTCTGCGACCAGTGGAAGACACAGATAGTGCTCTCAATGTCACCTTGCTTATCACACTCTCCCAGATCAAGGACATGGTAAGTTTTTGTTTAATCTTTTTTTTGTTTTGTTTTTTTAATCAATTTGAAAAACAAAGCAAAAACAAACAAACATCAATTTAGATGTGGGTCACAGATTAATATTGGTAAAAAAAGTAGGCAACATCACAATTTGTTATTATTTGGGGTGTTCCTGAAAGAAATACACGCTCTGCACAAAACACATCTTTACAAACTTACACCATAAACACAGTTTCAAGTCTAAGCAAAATACGTACAGTATTATTATATTAGAATTCTAAAATATAATTTGCAAATGTTAACATGTCCATGACTGGCTATGAATCTAGCAGAATATCTGGAGATGGGTCATCTTAGGTTCACCCATGAGCTAAAGTAGAGGACACATTTCTCTACACTACACAATAACATATACAGTTCCTTAACCTTAATCCCACCCCCTTTCCAGTTGCCTATAAGATATTGTGTAACATTTCAGCCTATAATAGAATTGAATATTAATCAAATAAACATAAAAAACAAAAAGCACATGCATCTTTACTATGAGACCTTGCTTTTCCACTTCTCCATTCACAAGTCGCTGCTACTTGATTAAAAGTCTTCCTCTGTAGGTTTCTTTGAGTAACCCACTCCAAAAACACCTTTGTTTGTGTATGATCATTAGGAGCCTATTATGCATCTGTGGCATGGTTGTGTTTGCGTTTCACGACAATTTGATTGCTCTTGTGACGTTGCAACATGCCGTGTAACCTAAAATGTTCCGCAGTGTGGGTTTTAACCACTCTCTTTTATTCCCTCTTCAATGGTTTGACGCTCACCTGCCTGGCTTGTAATGCTTCCTGTATGATTGACAGCTGACCCTCCCCCTGAGCCTACTGTTACTGCTGTACAGATCAGGTTCCCGTTCAGGTTCAGTGCTGTGTCAGCCCCCGGTGAATTACAACCGACTTTCAGGGGATGCAACGGAAGAAACTTGGCTGTGCCGCTACATTTACTGAATGTAAAACACGGCGGGGTTGATGTCGATGTGTCAAGAGAGGCAGATGGAGCTGATAAAGGAACTACAGTACTTTTATTTGATTGTGTATCAGTTTGTCTGCGCCGCATGAGTGAAGTTTGGCACCGAAACCCATCCACACCCACCCTCCATCCACCTGATATTGACAGATAGGTTTCACGTGTGTCTTTGTTAATTCCAATAAGAGATTAAGAAGATTCTGCTGACATAACACTGGCTCGGGAGTCTCCAACCTTTTATTGCCCATTCAAAATTACGCTTTGAAAATACTTGAGTCATTCTGGAGCTCAGGTGTGGCCAATTAGTAGCCAAGATCATATTTTAACATGAAATAAAAAGGCAGACTTTACTGATCCACAAGGGAAATTGCGTTGTCACAGTAGCTCGAATAGTAATCTAATCTTAAAACAAAAACAACAATCTTTATATAACAACAACAAAATAATAAATGTGATAATAGAATAAAGAAAGAAATCCGGATGTGGGTACTCTGGAATATACTGTACACATCTGAGAATATGTACGCATTTACACGTATAAAATACAGAGATAAGATGAGATTGTACTAAATACTACAAAATAGAATGATAGAGCTTTGAAATGTTCAATATAGAATACAATAGAATAATACCAGTAGGGGGAGTTAACCTCTAACTCCTCCTACTGGTTCCTTCTTAAGAGACCCACGAACGTGCCAGGTAATCATTCGCTGACGAAGACCTTAGGATTAGGTCGAGACATCCTACACTTCAACTACAGAGTACAGATGAAGACTGAAGAATCTGTGCCTACGATGGACAACTCCTGGACGACTGAGAACCTACACAGACTTATGAGAGGAATTTAGTGTAACTGGTTGTTACTAAACTACAGGTTGGAGCCTGACTAATATTCTGTCATTTTAGGATGAAAGAAACCAGGTGCTGATAGCCTACCTGTGGATTCGACAAGTGTGGCATGATGCATACTTAAAGTGGAACAAAGATGACTATGATGGACTAGATATCATCCAGATCCCCAGCAGCATGGTGTGGAGGCCTGACCTCGTCCTCTATAACAAGTACGCCAGTAGGTGCCGTGCACTAACCAAACATGAACAATAAGGCATTCAACATTATTGATGCAAAAGAAATGATCACACACAAAAAATGCAATTCTCAGCAAACAATTAACGAATTAATGTTTTTATTTATTATATGTATGGGCATATACACAAATTACCAGATTTAAAGAATATTCACATAAGTAACATGTTTAAGAATATAGTCATAGGTGAACTGAATAGAATTTATGGCCCGACCTCTTTTGTTCCAACAGGGCTGATGATGACTTCTCTGGACCAATGGACACAAATGTCAGACTGAGGTACGATGGTGAAATAACGTGGGATGCTCCAGCCATCACCAAGAGCTCCTGTGTGGTCGATGTCTCCTACTTTCCTTTCGACAGCCAGCAGTGTAACCTCACCTTCGGCTCTTGGACCTACAATGGTAACCAGGTATGGCTTACGGTTTAGGGTTTACTTTATTGTCCATGAGTGGAAATGTGTGCTTGTGTTGATCCATCCCTCAAAGCCAGTGAAGAAGTGTGTCAGGAGCAGTTGGCAGGTGCAGTGCAAAGTACCCAGCTCCAGATCTTAATCTCAGGAATATTAAATTTACTTTATGCCACGGGATTACAAATTTGAACAAACCATTGAATAAATGCAGCAATTCTTCCTTAATAATAGGTTGTGTTCACGTTACATAACTCTGTTTCAGTTGAAGGACAGGTGCCAATACAACCCATAAAACAGGTTTTGAAAGAAATTTATAAATAAAATGTCCAAAACCTGCCATATTATTCTTATGGCTGAAAGTGCAACATCACGCACATGTTTTTTGAATATTGTCACCAATTTCGACACCTTTATGAGAAAACAATTAGACCTTAGTTCATAATATGTGCTTACAGGGAAGACATTGAACTCTGTGCCAGATTATGATTCATGTGGATTGACCCAGGAATTGCAGAGAAATTAGCAATAAACTGGATTTATTTAGTTACCATAGTTACTGCCATGCAATTTTCAGCTGCCCCCCCACCTCTGATGTCACATGGCATTGTTGTCTTATTTACTGATGCAAGACCATGATGTTAATGACCATTGAGTAGAACAATTACATAGTACTGATCCTTAATCTATCTTTATAGGTTGACATAACTATGGGGAACGACAGTGGGGACCTCTCAGACTTTGTGGAAAACGTTGAGTGGGAGCTTCTGGGGATGCCTGCCTGGAAGAATGTCATAATGTACGGCTGCTGCCCCGACCCGTACCCAGACATCACATACACCGTCCTGCTGCAGAGGCGCTCCTCCTTCTACATCTTCAACCTGCTGCTGCCCTGCTTCCTCATCTCTTTCCTGGCTCCGCTCGGGTTTTACCTGCCTGCAGACTCTGGGGAGAAGGTCTCTCTGGGCGTCACTGTCCTCCTGGCTCTCACTGTGTTCCAGCTCATGGTGGCCGAGAGTATGCCCCCGTCCGAGAGTGTGCCATTGATAGGTAATTTTATTCATTCATTTATTTGTAATTTTATTCTTTACACATTTTAATTAGATATGTTATTTCCTCTATTTTAAACCTGGTTTAGTCCTGATTTGATTTTGATCTAGGCCAAATGGAAGGCCAAATGAGCTGGTACTTGGTGTAAAATGTTTGAGAACTACTGGGCTATACTCACTCAACATCAGGGGGTTTACCTTTTGTGAATTATACTTTTACACCTTTTAGCAAGGGAAGTTTTGTGCCTAACTTTGTAAATTTCATGTGTTTAACAGGGAAGTACTACATTGCAACTATGACCATGATCACAGCCTCCACGGCCCTCACCATCTTCATCATGAACATTCATTTCTGTGGCGCGGAGGCCAAGCCCGTACCTCACTGGGCCAAAGTCCTGATCATCGACTACATGTCTAAAATCTTCATGGTTTACGAGGTGGGTGAGAACTGCGCATCCTCCACTTCAGCATCCCAGACATCTCACTTCCCCCAAGACGACGCTACGCACCTGCACCTGGGCTCCCACAGTCAGGTCAATGGTAAATCAGGGAACAGTAGCAGACAAGAAGACAAATATGGTCGAAGATACCCTCGCCCGCAGACCCCCAAACCGCAGCACCCTCCTAGGATAAAAACGCAACATCACATCACCAGAGACGAGAGAGACTTTGCGCCAGGGAGACATGAATCTCTCAATGGCAAAATCCTGTCAGGTAGCTGCTGTAAGGAAGACCAAAAGTTCCCCTGCTGGATGGAGGATGAAAAGCTAAACTTCTACGACGAGGAGAAAAAACTTCCCACTGTAACTTTTGGCCCGTGCGTGTTTTGCACCCATGTCAGCGGTTTCCCTGGCTCTGACACCAAACTAGTGGGTAATGTGGAGTACATCGCCAACTGCTTCAGAGAGCAGAAGGCCACATGCGCCAAAGTGGCTGAATGGAAGAAGATAGCTAAAGTCATGGACCGCTTTTTCATGTGGATATTTTTCATCATGGTTTTTCTCATGAGTATTCTTATCATGGGCAAGGCTCCGTGATGCAACTATCATTATGTTAAGGGAAAACACGCAGTAGTACAGCTCTGAATGAATATAAATTTAGTTTGTATTGATAGTTACAGTTAGAGACGCTGAGAACTCTCTGTCTTTTCTCTTGCTCGGATGTAGTTTGGCAGTTTTAGTCCAAATGTCCCGTTGAACACTCACTCTTCATCTATCCAGGCTTGTCCTTATAATAACACTGCAAAAAGTACTCTAGAATGTGTAAAGTTTTTACACTTAAATTAGCACAAAATTAAAATCTTAATTTACTAGAAATAAGATTGTTGTTGATGTTTTTTTTCTTAATTTTAGGTTAAAATGCTAAAAAACCCATTGGCAGACTTTTATAGAGATCAAGGGCAAATTTAATTTCAACATTATACTTTATTATACAAGATTATTTTTCCACGCCATAAGAATTTTCTGATCTTTTGATATGATCCAATTTTCTATACTATTTATTTAATTTAGTTTTTATGTGGCCTTGTATGAATGTGTGACTACTGGTGGTCATGAATAAAATATTTTATCTGTATATCCTATTATTATAATTAGACTGACCAGAATTACAGAAGTACCAGTGCAATTACACAGTCCCCTTCTAAAGGTACCCCCCCCACCTAATGGGAGCCTCTTTCCGCGCTGACAACATTTGTATTTGTACAGTTTTATTGTCCCTGTATGGAAATTTGTCCTCTGAATTTGACCCATGCCATCCTTCAACCAGTGCCTCAGGGCAACTTGTCAGGTGCAGTGGGCGACTTCAGGGAATTGAACCTGGAACCTGCTTGCTGTGAGGTAAGATTACATGTTATACTGCCCCTGTTACAATAACAGGCCGAATCTGCATACACTAGGACAAAATACATTATTTGAGGTTCTTACTCTTCTTAGATCTTCAATTTTTCCTCAAGTTTGGAGAGTCAACAATGTTTTCATATTATCCAGACCTCTGAATGTAATGGAACGTGCTGTCAAGTTGAATTATGACCATGGGCAGCCTGGGCATGTCTTATTCACTACTCTGAAACCAGATGCCCTACCGACTCACAGCACAGTCCGGATTTGTAGCATCATTTTCTATTCAAAATGATGGGGTGAATACTCAATGAGCTGCCTTATTGTTTCGCAGACAGCGAGGATGTAAGGCAATATGTACTATCAATAATGCACAGGGGCATGTTCAGACGGCCCCAGGCTGTACCCTGAAAAGTAAGTGAATGAGTTTTCGGTGTTTGAAGTGACCCTGTGCATTTTACCTGTATGTGTGGATGAAATCACAGGCTGATATTGATAGTAAACCAGTGTCTTGTCATTAACATCCTTTATGACAATTATGCAATGTTTTGAAATATTAATTCTGTATGTAATTTATTTTTGAAATAGAAGCAATTAAAGTGACATGAAATGACTAGATTGCTTGGATTTAAATGATTTTGAAAACATCTACAATATGTACCGATTTATTTTTCATAATTGTTGAATTGTCACAGTTTTATATTAATATTTTTGTCTCATCAGATGTCTTTTTGGATGATTTTTACCTACATGCTTGCTTGCACATTGTCACATAGGTACAGCTGTGCTCAAAAGTTCACATACCCTTTAAAGTTTACATACCCTTTTAATCTTTTGGCCATTTTTCATAGAATATGAATGATAACACTCATGGTTAGTGGTTGTGTGATTTGTCAAAGAACTGAGTTTACGCTTTTGAAATCACAATGAAACAGAAACTACTCAAATGTCCCTGATCTAAAGTTGTTCAGGAGCAAAGAAAAACTCACTTCAGCTGAAATACAGGACTTTCTGACAAAATTGGACTCTATGAAAAAAATTATGTTTGTTTCAAGATGCACAATATGTCAACTTTTGATCAGGGACATTTCATTTCAGTTTCTAGTTGAAAAGCATAAACAATAAATGGCTTCACACAACCACTAACCATGAGTGAGATAAAGGTTTTTGTGTTATTCATATTCTATGAAATGCATGACTTTATACCCTCACATTCTACCAGGGTAAAATTTTGAGCACAACTGTACATCATCCCTCCCAAGTTACACTTATCAAACAGTAGAGGGCGCTCCTTTCTAAAGATGTGGAAATTGTTGAACAATTCAGCTTAGAACTGCTTATAGATGTGCATAATTACCCCAAAGATATTATAATTACCCACGCCCAAACATTTATAATGAAATGAAATGTATCCTTTTGAAATGAATACTCAGCCATGCTAGTATTACCCATAAAGACTCTATTGCACTATGTGGTCACACAGAAATTTTAATTATATTTCTTATAAAGCATCCAACTGATTATTCCAGTAAAACAAAAAAAAAAAACCCTCCCATAACTTGGATCCCAGAATGTAAATAATGTACAATATATCCACAAAAAAATGCAAATGAATGAATGAATAAATGGATAAATAAATGTTGATGTGCCCAACTGATGATGGAGAAAGGCCACTACAGGCGTACGGCGGCGAGGCGGTTACCATGGTAACACAATAAAGCGGGATTTCCGGGAACAGAACTCAAAGTTTGGGTCTGAAACAACATTAACACAAAAGCTCGATTTTCTCTCTTTTCTGTGGGCTATAAAAACAGGCTTGTGTGGCTGGGAACTTCTTAAGCGGCTCTCTGGAAACGGACTCTCAGCTCTGGCAGAGATTTGGAGAGATAAGGGACCTGTCTCGCATCCTTGGATCTCACATGTCTGGTCAAGTTTATAACCCTGGATAACTTGCTATTTAACTTTAGCTAAGCAGGGCTAACGCCAAGTAGATAATACAGGGCAAATTTAAGAAAAGCGTGGAAATCTCACAGAGAGGTAAGTTTTTTTCCAAGTAACTTTTTCAATAGAGGTAGCTAACATAGTAGCGTTAAGTAGTAACATGTAGCCTGATTTAGGCTAATGGTTTTAACGCTAGCATCATTTTAATAATATCTGGACTTGACATTGATGAAAACATTGGTCAATTTGTATTATTTTTCTCTCACCAGCCACTTGGGTTAAGTAGTTTATAACACCAAATCTGATGTTTGTAATAAGAAAACATACACTGATCCTATGCACATTTATTTTTGTACCATGTTTTTGTTTAGCTCAATCTATAACCTCATAACATTTGGTGGTGGTAAGATTTATTAAAGACATGCTACAGTGAGTAAAATTTGAATAGGATGCCCTGGATAAATATTCCATTTATACAATTGCTTTAATCTTCCCTTTAAATAGTAGACCTATCACAGTTCCAACAAAGATGGCTCAATTTTATCACCAAAAGAACAGGAAAAGGCTGATAAAGACTGTGTTACAGCAGAGATGGAGGAGCCCTCTGCACAGCTGAAGTGGACAGCCAGTGGCAAAACTCTCAAGGGTTTCTCGGACAGAGTCTACCTGCTGGCATCAGTCATCTTTCAGGACAATTACCTGGAGAAGCCTGCTGCCCACAGACTGGTGAATTATGGCAAAGGGAGGGGACTCTGTCTGCCTGAGGTCACTGATGGTGAAAAGCAGCGTGCAGCCTATGAGTTGGCTTTCAGTGCACTAAAACGTAAGTAGGATGAGTACCTTCTTTCTTTTTATCAGGCTTGCACAAATATTAGATTGCAATATACTGTATGTGGGTGGCACCATGTCATCTTTCTTGGAATGCCCTAAACTATTAAACTGGATCGGTCCAATGTGGTCCTTTGAGTCACAGAGCTTGACCTTGTTGAGGAGTTCAAGTATCTGGGGGTCACTTTGGACCCAACACTCTCCTTTAAAAACACATTGAAATCACTGCCATTAAGTTTAATTTACAGAACTTCAAACAAATTAGGCCATTTATGATAATAGACTCTGTAAAGATGTTTATACATGCCATGATATTCTCACATATAGACGACTGTATTACATCCTGGTCACACACTGGAGAGTAAAATAGAAAACTCATTGAAACTCTTTTCAAAAAGTCCATAAAAATAAAATTATGGATCAAAAACCTTGGTCATATCATCACTGCAATATTCTTGAAAAATATTAAATGCTCAATTTTTTAAATGTCATCCATTTCAAAAACTGCTGGTTGTAAAATACTTCACGGTCTCGCGCCGCCCCCACTTCCTAAATACATTAAACCTAAACCCGTGAGGGGTCAGCAGGGCCTCCTCCAGAGGAGATGTGGAGATCCCACACAGAAGAACAACGTTTGGATAAACTGTGCTGTCCATAAGAGGAGATCCGTTCTGGAACACTTTGCCAATTAACAATTAACAGTAAATCAGTCCTTTTAATTAATATGTGATTTTAATTGTTTTATATTTTATATTCTTTTGTTTGTATGTATTTGTTGACCTACCTCAGGACTACAGATGTAAATTAGCATTTTTGCTATAATCTGGCTGATATGCAGGGGTTTACAGGGGCTAAGCCTAGGGGCCCAGCAGGTTGAAGGGCCCATGGGCATAAGGAGAAAAAATGTGCCTGCTCACTGCTCACTGTAGAACAGAACTTAAGATAATACTAATATTACTGTCATTAAAATTACAGATTGATAAAAGATACAAAGATCCAACCCAGTGTTGTGTTTTAGGCTTCTGTCAAAAGCTCAAGCAGATAAAGGCAGTGTTAAGTTATTGTCATTTATTAAAAAGAAATTAGTTAACTGAAGGACTTTGACTATAAAATGGAATATGAAATATTACTCTGTTCTGTAAGTTAATAGTTATGGCATTTTGTATTGTGATAAATATTGTTACATAAAAGAAGTTGCACGTTAAGTCACATATTAAATTTACATTTGTATTGACTTGATACTGGAATTTTTTTTACCTATTGGTCTGTTAAAATGCATGAGAATGCACCAAATTGCACCATTAAAATAAAATCATCTCTGGGGGAGGACCCCCTGACCCCACCTTTAAATGTGTCGTCCCTAAACATAGGTAAATTCTACTGGTTCCCAAACACTGGGGCGAAGGCCGCGGAGCCCAAATTGGGGTCATTATGCTAAATTGTTTTTTCACAAATTTTACTTTTTTTTTACTAGTGTACTACAAGTTTAATAAGTAACTTGTGCAGGTTCAAAATAATACATTCATTTGTCCTTTCATTGTAAGTTTATCCTTTCATTGTAGAGTGAGAAATCAGACATACAGTATATAGGGGGGCCCTGAAAAAAAACGTAGCCCCGGGGCCCATTTTACTTGAGTCCGGCCCTGCTTGGATTTGGAAGATTGTTCATTAATGTGCGGTCCCGATCAAATAAAAAACAACATATCCGCCATCTGATAAAAGTGCAAGACTTCAGTTTTAATCATCACTTTCCATATTTATTTCCATTTTATTCTTCTTTTGATCATTGTTTTGTATTGTTAAGTCTTGTTTTGACACAATAATAATAAAAAAAAATTGCTCACGATTTTGTAAAATGTATTAGATTGTACTGTGTTGGAATTATTTAGAAAAATATTGTTATAATATCATTAGCGCAATATTCAAGACAATTATCAAATCTATCTGTATAGCTTTTCTTGAATCAATTGGTCTCACATGTCAATTTACCACTTCAGAATTTAAAGCATCTTCATCAAATTAGTTGTACTCATTTTACTCCAAGCCATCAAATGGCCATTTAAGGTGTGTGAGAGTAATAGCCTTGCTTGCGAAAGTTAATTGACAGGGCAAATTGAAAAAAGATAAATTGTAGAAGGACAAGGAGAGTGGAGAAGGAGCTGCTCAGGTGATCAGGGGAATTCAGCGTGATGCTACAAATCAATCCGCCCTATGATCTCTTATCTGTGAGAAGGGTGCTGCCTGGGTGGCTAAAGGCGCGCGTGGGGGTGTGTAATCGCCGGGGTGATAAGCGAAAGAGGAGGTTATCCGACTCTTGATGCAGAAAGCTGTCTGGCATCGATTTAATGTGTTCCTGGGATGGAGAGGTCAGGTAGTAGGAACAGTCGCGTTGGCATGAGTGATTTTGTTCCCGGACATCAATCCACTGAGCCTGTGTAAGCCTCTGGCCAATACATGCTCCTCAATTAATGCAGGACACCTCCAAATATCCATCAGCACAAGTCCCACTCCTCGACCGCGGTGACCAGTGTTATTGCTGTAGGTCATAGTGGTTAAACACAGTGGAGGTGATTCCCAAGGATAATGAGCAGAGCAGTTACGTTTTTTTTCAGCTATAATGAAATTCCTTGTTGCTAATTTTTGCTTTACACTTGATTTGCCATTTATTTGTCTTCATATCCAAACATATGGTAAATTAATATCATAGTTCTTTCCTGATTTGCCTAATAGCTGGGAAATCAAACATGTTTCCTTGTTGTAATTTAACTCCTTGTTGATTTTACCAGAACCAGAGATACTACGCCAGTTGGTTATAGTGAACACAGAATGAGATGGAAGTCAAAGGCTGCAATATGTGAGAACAAAATCACAATTTGTGAACAATTTCAGAACAACAAAATATCCATCCATTTCCTTCCGCTTTATCTGGGGCCAGGTCACGGAGGCAACACAGAGATGCCCAGATTTCCCGATCCACGCACACCTCCTCTAGCTCTTCCTGGGGGATCCCAAGGCTTTCCCAGGCCAGCTTAAAGACATTGTCCTTCCAGCGTGTCCTGGGTCTTCCCCGGGGCCTCCTCCCAGTGGGACATGCCTGGAACACCTCTCGAGGGAGGCGACCAGGAGGAATCCAAAACAGATGCCCGAGCCACCTCAGCTGGCTCCTTTCGGCATGGAGGAGTAGCGGCTCTGTTCCGAGCTCCTCCCGGGTGACTGAGCTC
>OMNZ01026664.1:0-33133 GCA_900303255.1 Lesueurigobius sanzi | reverse complement strand
TGACGGATTGTGGTGTTAATTGTTTCACTGTACACTTTGTTTAGATGTGAAGCTGATGCCGGGACACTTTCACTCTCTGGACCGAAACGGCAAACAGTTTCAGAAAGTGAGAGTCATCCTATTAGCCCCCAAGTCTTCACTGTCGGCCATCAGCAACCCCATTGAATTTATACTCAAAGAGGATGGAGGTACGTAGCATGTAGTATGTATGGTTACAAGAAAATTAATACGTTTATTTTATTGATAAATAATATTTCTGGTAGAGATTTAAATACTTTGACCTGAGACGTGAAGATCTGTTGTATTTTCTAACTCAAGGCTTATTCCCCTATTCAAGTAAAAGTGATTTGAATATAACAAACATGTATAAAAACTGAATGAATGTGATCAGTGGTGGTAATAGAGCAAAGACGTTCATAGGTGACAGCTGCTGCTCGTTAGTTCAGCTCGTTAGCTCTGGACAGGTTCACACACAGATGACCCTCAGATGAGGGGACTTTAGACAAAATACACTAAAGTAGCATACAAGTAACTCAAGTAAATAAAACGTTAGGGAAAATGTATTTAAAAAATGTCTAATCAATTAAACCAAATTAACATTTTGTTATTTCAGAATATTATAGAGGTAAAAACTGAGATAAAATTTATCCAAAAAGTATAGTAACTTGAAAAAGTTACACACAGATGTAAATGAGTACTGCCTCATGCTCTTGTCATGCCCATATATGGTGTGTGTGTTCTTAGTGTCACGCTCATGAATTTGGGGCATCTCTCTTTAAGAAGAGTTTTGTCTTAAGAATGCTTGAGTGAATCAGACCTAAGATTTTTAAAGTTGTACTTAAGAACTAAAACATTAACGAATAAGGCCCATTGATATTTTGTACCTGCTAACCCTCTAGTTAGACTCATCTAAAACATGTAAATGAAATGCATATGATTCCTGTATTAATATAGTTATTTCAATTGTATATTTTTAATGCTTCTTGACATGTTTGAAAAGTGTGAACTGAGGCTAGATTTCAAATCCAATTGCAAATCTATACACATTATCTGTCAAAAATATTACAAATAGATATTTTTTCCAAATTGAGCCCCACAGTAGAAGCCAACACACCATTCTAAGCATTTCCCCATTTGATTGCTTTGTGTAATGGCTTTGTAAAGATAACGATTAAGCTTCCAGACTCGCTCAATTCTCATCAATATATGCATTAATGATGACTGCTGGTTCTTTTTGCACAAAGAACAAATTGAGTGCAAGATAACCTAAAATCCTATTCCTTTTCACCTGTTTTCCCAGATACAGACCTGCTGCAGGATCTCGCCCGGGGATCCGTCGCCAAGAGCAAACTGGAGTCTCTGGTTCTACGGCAGAAGACGGATATTGATCAGGCCATGCAGTGTGAGTGTAGTGCGTCCACACATCTGCACGTCTCTGACTCCATCCCACTCTCGGACTACTGTAATTATCTTATCTCATTTGTCGTTAGTTAGTGAGCCCCATAGAGATTCTCTTGGTTTTAATTAGAAATGCTAACGATGCTGCGTAGATGGTCAGCTACAGTCTCATGTGGTTTTCTGTTCAGCTTGGAAACAACGTTAATTGTTGTTTATGCTGTGTTCGAATTCATAGTCTGGAATATAGTCATTTATAGAGTAAGTAAGTAAAGTTTATTTATAAAGTGTTTTCCAGAGATAAAAATCACAAAGTGCTGTACAAACATAGGAGCAGTAAAATTCATACAATAACAAAATAATTAACAAAAAGTGACAAAACCCATCAACCAAAAGCTTTCCTAAATAGCACAGTCTTCAAGTGCTTTTTAAAGGCATTGCGGAGCACACAGAGGGAAGAAGAAGAAGAAGGAGGGGGAGGAGGAGGAGGAGGAGGAGGAGGAGGAGGAGGAGGAGGAGGAGGAGAAGAAGAAGAGCTTTATTTATATAGCACCTTTCACAGACAGAGTCACAAAGCGCTTTACATGAGATGATTTTTTGATGAGGGACAGGGGCAAGTCATTCCACAGTCTGGGGGCTACAGCCTGAAAGGACAGGTCCCCCCGAGTTTTAAAGTGAGTCTTGGGGACTTTCAGGAGACTCTGATCTGGCCTAAAGATCGCAGTGTGCGCCCGGACGCGTAAGGGCACAACATGTCAGCGATGTACTAAGGGCCTTGACCATGCAACACCCGGAAAGTGAGGACCAGAACTTTGAAGTCAATTCGAAATTTGACTGGTAGCCAATGAAGATTTGACAAGACGGGGGTGATGTGGGCTCATCTGGGTGTACCAGTGAAAAGTCTAGCAGCAGAATTCTGTAGCACCTGAAGTCTGCTGAGAGAGGTCTTATTCAGGCAAGTGAAGATAGAATTGCAATAGTCAAAACAAGATGAAATTAAGGAATGAATGATCGTCTCAAGGTCTGATTTTGAAAACACTCTCCTGATTTTTGAGATATTCCTCATGTGATAAAAAGAGTTTTTCAGCTGACGAGCGTGACCCTCCAAGGACATGGCCTGATCAAACATAACCCCAAGGTTTCTGAGGCTGGTTTTAACGGACGAGCCCAGAGCACCAAGGTGGCTTTTGATCAGGGGAATCTTTTTGTCAGGAGCAATGATCAGAGTTTGACTTTTGTTAGCATTTATCTGAAGGTAAAGGTAGGCTATATATCGTCAAATTTACAATATCGAGTATATCTTCAAAGTTAAGAATTGAAAAAAAAAGCTGTAAAAACTGCTGGTTAAAATAAATATATATACTCTATACTTGATGTGTAATCTCACAAAAAATGTAAATGTTATTTTTTTCTGCACCTTTGGAGTTTATTCAAAAGCTAATATTTTGATGGTTTGCAAAAATATCTCTTGATCATCGTTATCGAGAAAGTCCCCCTAAATATTGAGATATTCATTTTAATATCACCCATCCCTAGTCATTAATAAGGTAACATTATTTTAGAAAGAAGCATCTGAAGGGTTTTCTCTTAAAACTGTGGCTTGACGTTGCATGGCTCAAGGACACAAAAAGCAGTGGCTGTAAAATCAATTAGCATTTTGTACATCAGCTCTTGACTAAAATTGCGTATGAGTGCCTGGATAAATGAAGTACTGTGTTAGGAAGTTTTTTTTGGCATAAAACCTGTGCTAATTTGGTGATTATTCACAGAAACCTTGAATGGAAGAAACTTATTTCGAAAAAATGACTTCATTTGCAATATATATGTGTTCCTCAGTCGTCCAGCTGCCCACACTGTGCAACATTTCACACAGAACAGGATAAAGTACCAACATCTATTTCATTCGCTCACTCGCCTGAATAATTCCACTTATCCACAGTAAAAAATATGTCACATTTGATATCACTGCCATGTCTATTTCACAATAGTTCTGGCGCTTTTGTCCATCTTTCATCCATCACGCATTGTTCAGTGCCTTGGTCATGTTCATCAAGCAGGTGCAGTCATTCTGATGGGCCGCATTGAAAAAACAGCTCCTCTAATCACAGGAGCATTGATTGGCCCACCTCAACGTTCCTGCCAGTACAGGGTCTTTCCATTGGGACTGTTAATTATTAGTGGGTGTTTATCGAGTGACTGCGAGTCAATGGTTTCGGCACATGAGGCATCCTTCCAGAAAAAAAAAAATGACAAAGTCGCACACAAACTCCTCCGCAGCCTATAATGTCCTCGTCTCTCATTTCCACTTCTCCAAAAGAGATTTCGCATTGTTTCGCAGCTGATTTAGAACACAATCCTGCAGGTTGTATTTCAGCTCATTCGGCCTAATTGTTTTTGACGGACTGTAATTAGTTTGCAGGAGGAAAATCAAAGCTAAATGATTGGAATCTAGCCACCAATAGGCACAGAAATCTTCGCAGCAGGCGCAATCTAGAAGAAAAATGTGGCACGAATACTAAATCACCTGGGAGATGTTGAGCAAATTGTGCAGCACGAAACAAATATTGTTTGAGGGGGAAAAAAAGATTGAAATTGTTTTTACTTCAAAATGGGTGCCGGTTCTAAACACTGTTAGATGGGATAAGGATATTGGTGTAGCTAAATAATTACAGCCTTTGCGATTTGCCAATTGTGACCTTTTAAATCTGATTTCCATTTATATTGAATCTCGTAGACCTATTTCAAACCACTAACAAAAATATGGAAGTGCTTGAAATTCTCTCTGTACATGGAATTTCAGTATCATCTGCCTTTCCTTCAAAACATCTGAAATTTGATCATGTACATTACAAATTTGACTAAAGGAACTACTGATTTCTCCCCAATGCACTTGTACAGTCACCGTTCCTGACTTGAGTCCGACTCGCGCGAATCTTGATGTTTTCACGAATCTTTTGTCTCGTCAGTCCCCAAGATCCTGTCGGTGATCTACACCACGTATTCATCAGACCCAGAGGAGAACGAGGAGGTGGTCAGGGCTGTCGTTGAGCAAGCTCCCAGCTGTGGGGATGGCGGCGGGAGTCAAACCAGGTAAACGTGAGGTGAGCCTCCGTGGGCCTCCCTTGCACTAAATTTGTTTTTCTATCCGCATCCGTTTTGTGTCAGTCTCGCGCGCTGTTTGTCTCTCCTCCGAAAGGCTCCTGTCACAGTCTCGGTGCACCTCAGGCAGCCGCTCGATTTAGTGTAGTGCAGTAGAGTCGCTGGAAATCAAATCAAAGGTGCCATTTCATCTTGGTAAATTCTGTGAAAAGGGAAGGAAATAGGCGGCTTGGTTTTGTAGTTTTTTTTTTTTCTCCTTCTGTTTGTTCAGTGCTACAGTTTCTGTTCATTATTTTGAATATTATATTCAGACTTCATTCTGCGTTTTCAGTTTTTATTTGTGGCTGTGAATTAGAATTAGTGTGTGTCGGGAAGGGAATTTAGTGTAAAACTCAACATGCTAATTTATTACTGAATGTTTCTTGCACCAATGCTAATACTGTGGATTAGGGCTTGTAGCTGCACCATGAAAACAGCTGCATTTCGTAGTAACACTGCTTTAAATAATAACAGATAATAACATTTTTCACTACGTACATTCTTACTACAGTGTCTATTTAGGCGCTTATAATGCTTACATGTTTATTAAAACTGCGCTTATCCGTTGGCGGGTCGTGGGGGCAGCAGTCCAAGTTGCCTGGATCACACTGCACTAGGGCTGACACTAACGATCATTTAGGTAATCGATTAATCGGACGATTATATTGACGATTAATCTCTTAATCAGTTGGCGGCGAAAGGGGCATGGAATGTGTCATTTAAAAAAACGTTTTAAGCTTAAGTGACGTTGTTTGAGGATGTCTTGACAGAGTAAACTTAAAAGTAATGTCTGTAGGATGCTCTTTGTACAAATTTCACATGTCATTTATTTTTTGAAAGCTAAGAACCTCTGAAATTCAGTCTGGGATCTGCTCTGATTAGATTATGGTCAGAGATTTATCTCATATTTGGAACAATCAGAGCTAAGATATTCTACAACCAATGCCTTTAGAGACAACATAGTTGTTTCACAAAAATTTTCATGCAATTCTTGCTCTGTCTGAGTCTGTACATCCATTAATCCATTACTAAAATAGTTGACAACTATTTCAATAATCGATTAGTTGACTATTAATCGATTAGTTGTTTCAGCCCTACACTGCACCAGTCCCTTATGGCCCCTCCTGCACCAGTCCCTTATGGCTCCTCCTGCAGGTGGTGGGTTCCCGGGAGGATGAGCCCACGACCCTCCTTCACCTCTGGGCGACGTAAAAGGCCTTGATGGGCTCATCATAAGGAGCTTCTGAACCGCTCTTGGTCTGACCCGTCACCTAGGACATGTTTGCCATGGGAGACCCTACCAGGAGTATAATGCCCCAGACAACACAGCTCCTAGGATCATTGGGGTGCTAACCCCTCCACCACGATAAGGTGGCGGTTTGAGGAGGGGCGAATGACTTATAAGTTATGTGGTTTTATTGCACAATGAAATGAAAATTGAATTACATTTTGAATGCAGTGTTATTACACAATTCAGCTTAACAGGCTGCATACATTTGTAAAAAATCAAGGCTTAGTTCACAGGGCACAATTTAAACACCACATCCATAGCATTAACATTGAGAAGATTGACAAAATGTATGAACTGCTATTCACATACAAGTCTACATGTTCGTAGAGGTCTAACCTACAGCATGGAAATATTTTGTATTTTGTAGTTTGGGATTTCAAACTGATTTGTAATTAATCGTCATTTGTTTTTCTTTTCTATATTTGGCCACAACCAGCTTCTCCCCATTCAACTGTCCTTTGGACTCAGAGGACCACGTCTTCAAGCTGGACCCCACAGAACTTAATAATGGCTGCTTCATGGCTATTTTTACCAGAGAGGTACACTTCAGCTATCAATACACGGCAACAACCTGCTAGATCACAATCTAACAGGAAAACCGTGTGTCGGGCAAATAGTTTTATTCATAAACCTCACAAGCACTTGTACTGAAAGTGCTCTAAAATACAGCAAGAATTCAAGTGTCAAAACTTGCGATCAGATAAAAATTGGCACCACCACCTTTCAAATGGTTCTGTGTCAAACTGTAGAGAATAAAGTAAAGAAAAAGGCAATGCTCAAAGTAAAAATAAGAATGTTCAGTCACCCAGGCAAAAATCTGGTGTGACTCAACGGCCTGAAAGAGATTTTGTGATGTCGGGTTAGGGCTTCTGTGCTGGGATAAGGGAGAATGAATTTTGAAAAGGGGGCTGGAGTGGGCTGATAGAGATAGTGTTTTTTTTGTGTCTGCTGCAGTAACTGAAATCTGTCGGGGCAGATGAGAGGAGCTGATACCTACTGTGGGGTGTGGTGCGCTACAGTCCAGGCCCAGAGATGCTTTGTTAACACAGCTAATGGAATTGCAATGATGACTCCCTTGTAGACCGTATTGCACAATTGTTCTCCACCCTCCCACCACCTTGTCTTTGCTTTGTAACATGACCCCTTCATGTAATGCAGTCGGAGGCTGTTTGGAACGTGCAATTCTTTAAAGCCACATTGCGGAACATTATGTTGCTATGATTTATTAAACAAAGGGTGTATTTACCTCATTTTAACATTTAGATTTTTAATTTTCCAAAATACACTGCGAAAAGTAATCTTAAAATGAGTAACATTTTCTTGAAATAAGTATATAGATTTCAGTTCATAAGTGAAATTATCTGCCAATGAAAAAACCTCACATTGCTAGAGGTGGGCAACATATCGTCTACAAGATAATATCAATATTGTTGTTTGGAAGATATGCAAATATACAATATTGAGTATATCTCCAATGTCAAGAAATCAACAAAAAGCTACAAACACACTGGCCAAAACATACAAAGTTATATACTTGATGTGTAATCTCTCAAAATATGGTATAATAATATTATTTTTTCTGTACTTTTGTGGTGTATTCAAGACAATTATCTTTTTGACAACGCACCAAGATGTTAAGATGTTTACCAGCACATTTTTGCATATTTTTGACGGTTTGCAAAAATATTGCATGCTTATCGTTATCGAGAAAGTCTCCCCAAATATTGAGATATACATTTTTCTTAATATTGTCCACCCCTACACGTAAAATTAAATACATCTTAATTTACTTGGAATTGTATGCTTTTGTTCTTGTTCCATTAGCAGAATTGTTTTACTTGGTGAGTCAAAATAAGGTCAAATATTCTGAATTTGAGTATTTTTTATTTATCAAGATATCAATTTTGGGTGCGTACCTATGTTCCCCGGGCCCAGTGTTCCCCCACTTCTATTGACGGGGGAACATTGACGGGGGAACATGAGTACCCTAACCCTAACCCTCACCCTAAACCTAATTATCTAAACCTAAACCTAACCCTAAACCTAATTATCTAAACCTAAACCTAAACCTAAACCTAAACCTAAACCTAACCATAACCCTAATTATCTAAACCTAAACCTAAACCTAAACCTAAACCTAAACCTAACCCTAAACCTAATTATCTAAACCTAAACCTAAACCTAAACCTAATTATCTAAACCTAACCCTAACCCATGAACACGCGCAGCAAAAACAGGTCTGGCGGGGGAACACCGGGCCGGGGAACATAGGACCCGGGGAACACAGGGCTGACCCCTCAATTTTAGCAGCGTACTCAAATACAGAGGTTTTTGTGGTATTTGTACCAGTTTTCTCCTTCTTTAGAAAATTGCTCTCAGTTTCAGTCTTTATTGGTGTGCGCCTCTCGTAAAATGATGGTAAGTGATGTAATAATAACTTCTAAAAGCAACTTCGCCTCACTTCTATCAGCCTCCTCATAATCTTCTCAACAACATGACTACATTTACTACGGTCTTTATGAATCTGGCGCTCATGCTTATGACGCTGGTGTGGAGTTATTAGCCACCGGTGCGTGAGCTCTCGTGCACCACGCGCGCTCCACCCGTCTCCGGTCATCCATCATGTTTTATACCTCCGCAGATGAGAATGAAAAGATAATCAAACTGCTGTAATGGCACTTCAAACAGGATTTTTTTTTACTCCGCCTCCTATAAACTCGTCTAATCAAAAGTTATTGTGGTACCCGGAAAAGCACCATAAAAACAGCAATTATATAAGTGTTTGAATGCTGTCTGGCCTACATCGACTGTCACAGCGGTGGGCAGTAAATGTCTTTATGAGGCGTCCATACTGGAACAGCTGGGGACGATAAAGATGGTCGACTCATGTGTTTCTGGCCTAATTTCAGTGTGAAGCAGAGCAAAGCGACACAAGGCCAAGCGGCCGCCAGTGCTGAAGGACATCTCTCATTGCTATAAATAAGATGATTCAATTTGACTTTCTGACTTTGAGTGCGTAATTGTTTGGTGTCAGTTTTAGGCATTTTACCAATATTCTATTAGGTGTAATGAGCATATGGACAGACCCGGCTGTAGTTTAGAAGTAGGACTGCTTGATTTGGTTGTCACTAAACTTACAATTTAGGTTTTAAAATCCGATTTCAATTCTTTGCACGCAGTTTAAACCAGTTCAGATGCCTTTACAATAGAGAGAAGACTGAAATATGAACAGTTAAACTAATGCAATTCAGAACGTGTTTGCTTTGTAGAGGTCTAAACTACAGAGTTAGCAGGATTATGATAAGACCCCAGGATGTTCTGTTGTTTACAAAATGCAATGTCGATTGGATTGCAATCAACTGTGCATCCCTGTGTTGAAGTACATAACAGTTGGTTTGGCCAAGGGTTAGAGGAAAACATGAGATTAACACAGTGAGGATTGTGCACTTTGTTTAGAGGAGATAGTGAGGAGGAAGTGGGGGAAGAAAGGGAATCAAGGGAGAGTGTCTTTTGAATAATTCAGCGCCCCCTGTCTGCGTAAGTTAACATCAATGGAGTTCAGGGCATCCACCAAACACAGCAACACAAAGACCACTACTGTTTACCTGCCTGCACCTTCGTCTAACTGTACACAAGTATATGCATATTATTTACACATAAATCATACTATAATACTGGCATGAATACATTTGCATCCAAGTACGCACCAAGGTTAAAAATAAAGCACCAACTCAGTGGCTGCATGTCCCAGTCGTGAACACAGCACTTGTGAATAATTCAGTCTCTGAAGAGTGCAGTGGGCCGCTGTGTGCTGGTGCTGAGGCAGCAGGTGACCCCCAGATAGGACCAAGGACATTGTGGCTGTCATCTTTAACAAAATTTAAAGGACAAACTATTATCATACTATTTATATGTTGACAGGTTTCCAATAGGCCTATAGATATGTTATTTTTTGTTTTTGTTACCAGGCTCCTCAAGATGTCAAAGATCCCAAAACAAATGTGACAAAGACGACTGGAAAATCGCAACGTGAAAAGTCTCCATCTTCTCAATTGGTCAAGCTGAAAAGGAGGGAGGCCAAAACTAATGGGAGCAACACCATCAAGAAGTTCAAGAGGTTTTCCATCAAGAAGACTTCAGTAGTGTGTCATTATAAGGACATTAGATACTGTTTTATTTACAACAAACATGATTTAACAGTCCTATTTTTCCATGTTTTTTGCAGTCTTCTCCAAAAGTCAAAGAGTCGGCGGAGGTGCTCCTGGCCCGAATAACCTCCCGAGATTCTCAGGAGGTTTGTGGTCATCACCTTCCTCGTGAGGTAGATGTGATTGGTTCAAAAGTCTAATGTAGGGGTCTCCAACCAGTCCCACACCAGCCCTTTCCAAGCAGCTGTCCAAGGCGTTTAGCATTTCCTAGTCTCTACTCACTGAAGTCAAATGTGATTACTGCCTTGGCAAAGCAACGCATATGTATCAAGTCACATTTATAGATACTTTATATCTTAATGCTCTAAATGGCTGAATTTTGTTGTTTTGTTGAACACAGTCTGTTAACATTTCGATTAAAATAGTCGAGTATTAAGAGAAACTAATAGAAGAAAACTTTCAAATTTTGTTTTCCATCTTGACAACTAACTGAACTGTCCAGGGTGTACTTTGCTTAAGGCTCATAGTTACTAAATTAACGTTAAAGCATCCCAGACCGTTTTATTTTGTAAAAGTTACTGGGAAAAGGTTGGAGATCCCTGGTGGTGTGTGTTATCTCTAGACGTGTCCATGTTTTTTTCCATTGTGAAAGACCAAGCTATTTGTAAATAAGCCGCTTTTTCAAACTCTTGCCAGACTGTGCCAAAGGTCAAAGAATCCAATGAAATAATCCTGCCCAAGGCTACTTCTTGTGACTTCAAGAAATCCCCCAAAGTGGAGCTATATGGGATTTCCAGCAGTTGGAACAAAGTGGTCCATCCCACGCCTCCTCGAGATGTACTTAAGCCTGCGGTCATCTCTCTGCCTCAGGTGGACTTCCCCCATCAGGCTCGTCCCAGGAGGATTTGAGATAATTTTCATCAAACACAGGTGAACCCGTACCCAAAAAGCCCTCCGCTCTCGGTCGACCGGATGGTGAAGTCACTGCCATGCATAGACGTTATAAGATTAAATGAATGTATATTTCAGAGCCTTGTGTTTTGGTAATGCGTTTATTGTCACAACATATTTGTACATTTACACTGTGAAGCGATGAGTGGCGAACAAAACCAGAGGTGGGTAGCAATTGGCCATATTTACTCAAGTACACCTACCAGAGAAACTTTTTTAATGAATTGTACTTTCCTAGCTTTATGGCATAATATTATTAACTTGAATTTGTACCAATTCTCTTTATTAAACCACTTGGCAACACTTTCCACAGTGAATAAATCCAAACGAAAAGTAGACAATTTGTCTTCCTTGTACCTCTTTAAAAATGTAGCAACTTCAAATCAATTTGTTTTTAAAGGGTGTATTAATAAGAACAATCAGAATTCTATCATGTATTTGTCTGTCAGATTATGGCTAAAACATGAATCAGATATTTACGCTAAAACTGTGACTTAGTGGTAAAGCAGGTCGAGTATATGTACTTTATTTCTTACTTTTACAGGGCTTATTATTTCTAAACATCAGTCTTACTTGAGTAAACGTTTTGGCGACAGTGTGAACCCACCCGTGAGCAAAACCGATATGACTTTGAGAGTTTCGTGAGAGAGTGCCGTTTGCGTCGGACTGCATCACGGAGTTCAAGTGGAGTGCAGGTGGTGGCCTCGAGCCATAGGAGCAGTGCGCGGGTTTTCAAAGGGCGGAGTGACAGCAGACGCTTTACTGCCGTGTGCTCAATTTATGTGTCTGTGACCGAGAGCTGACAGTCTGCAGAGTTACGGAGGGAGAGGGGCGCAGAGTTCGCCGCTATAGTACAGATGAGTCCACGGGGGGAATGTACCACTGTTCATACCGCCAGGAGAGCCCAACCTGATAACCTGCTACCATGAAGTACTGGTGTGTGTGCACAGAGCTTCCTGAGCAATTTAATATTTCAAAGTAACATTCTCGGCACCTTTAACTTGTGAAATGCAATCAAATTACAATCAACATCATAGATACTCTTTTGAACGGATTGACTTTTAAAAACAACAAAAGTAGAAAAGAAATTTTAACATAAAGAAGCTAAATTTTGGTTTGAAGATTTTTGCTGCAGGATATTTCATTTCCCCCCCTTTCTGCACCTCCTTAGATTGCTCCTCTCCCCTGATGCAACAGAGCTCACTGGCCACCGTGGCTGGTCTACAGATGTTACAAGGTTAAAAGAGTTATTAGCCAAAACAGACATCTACCAGTATGTTGCCCAAACCCTTCTTTTATCCTCCAAATTAAACAAATAGTTTCTCATCAACAAACATGCACAATTTAATCCATTTCTTTCACCATATGCACCCGGTATGGTCCCTCGTATCTACATTGTCCTCCTAAATGCAGTCTTCTTACTTACAATCATTTACATAAGCAATAACCTCAACCGCTATTACTTTTCCCTTCGTTTCTTTTTTTTGATGACGAGGAGGAGGGACAAAGCCCACCTCAATGCCATATCTTGGTTGTTGTTTCTGAATACTCAATTTGACGCGTCCCTTGCCTTTTTCCAGAGAGTGGTACAGTTCATGAAAGACAAAAAACATATAGAAAGAAAAGCAGTCAATGTGTAGATGAAAAAGTTTCCAGTGTTTGTAGAAAGGGCTTCCATCTAACCCCAAGATCCGTTGAGGGCTGCTTGGACATCAGGAGAGTTCGTCAGTCCCAAGTTCAGCCAGTGCCTCTTTCAGTAGTCCTTACTTTTTGAGTATTGTTTGTTCCCTTAACAGCAGTGGTGTCCCCCTAACATACAGTATGTACATCACTGTGTACCACGGCTGGCACTGGGTTACATGTTACAGTGGGGGGTATGGTGAGTGCGCGGTGGGCGGCGGTGAGGGGTGTCATTGCTGGGGCAGTTCTGGCGGCTGTTTCTTGGGTTTCAGAGTGTCTATGAGGGACTGCACGCCGCGCTTCACACTGGTGGTCACACGGCGCGTCACAGAGTCTGAGGTGGGGGAAGTGGAGGAGCCGGCTCTCTGAGACGGGGGCCGCGCCACCAGACACTTCTGATATCGCAGCTGAAAGAGTTAAACAGGTGGAAGATAGGGTTTACTTTACACACAATGATCAAGCATAATGGACAATATTGGGAAATTATAGTATATTGTACACTAAACCCAAATAAGTAATATTTAGGTTTAGTGTTTGTTGAGTTTATATAACGCAGTTTGACAAGGAAACTAAAAAACTAAAGCCTTAATATTCAAAGCAAAATAAACTTTTTTGCCTCTATGATAAGAGAAATTTGACAAGCTTTCCCTCCCCATGTACATCATCTGTCACCATTCCCTCATTGTTCCCTCCCCCTGTCACTTGTGGTAAATGCTGACCACTTCTGAAAAGGAACCATACACAAAAGCTACACCTTTGGAGATGCAAAGGAGACCCAGTCATCTACACATCACAATTTAGTCCTTATCAAACTTGATTACATTTCTATGTTTGATTATTCATCCTGCCCAACACATAAAACTTGAGAAGAAAACATGCACTTTCTGTCTTGTCCCACCTTCTAAATTTACACCAACCAAAATTTGAACTTTAAAAAGAAAGTCTGTCAGTTATGCTTAATGGATATACGGTTTTATTGGAGCTCACCACACATGCGGCCTGCACAGCCTCAGACACACAGCCTGCGTTAGGGTCACACCAGAACACGTGGCACTGGAAGTGCTGGTTCCCTGTGTCCATGATGAAGGCAAACGTGTGGATGTCCCGGCCCACTCCCATAAAGGACAGGAACCGCACTCGGCACTCCACCAGCGCCTCCTCCTCTTCCTCCTGAAACAACATGTAACAGTGGGATCAATAAGTATAATGAAACTCATTATTCTGTGACCTATAGAAATACTTGGACTAAAGATTATCTGACCAATACAGTAAACAAAGCCTACACCGTGGCTACGGTATAATGATACTTGATCATGTGCAAAAACGTATGTACATGCTGTCTTTTGTTCATATTCTTGGGTTTCAGTCACACTATTTATAATGGAAACCAAATTGAGGACTTTTGACCATTCAAAAGATAAAACAGTACTTGTTTATTGCTATGTCAACTGCCCTAATTTTACATCTCTTGAACGCTGTGGAGGTGAAGTATGAAACAAATGCTTTTAGTTGTCATAAGCTAACTACTGTGCCACTGTTATACCGTTTTGACCTGATTTGGGGTCCAGACTCCTGATCAGGATCTCTATGCTAATGGACAAATCCTGCCTTGTATTTGGTGTAATAAGTTTAAGACTTTAAAAATTCTTTTATAAAGATTTTACCGATTGATAGATCCACCCCTCGTTAAAAAAGTTGCACTGCCTGCCTGACATTATATCAACAAACGTGTCTTGCCTTCTCCTTCATGACCGACACAGTGGTGTCAGCAATGCTCAGTACAACAGGCGTCCAGTCCTCTTTACCCGTGGAGGTCACGAGGGTGTCTATGGCACTGTTTATTATGTCCATCCCTGTGAGAAAACGTAGCATAGTTAGATTACTGTTATACAGTGCATTGTTAATTTCATGCTATTTGTGTTCTTTAAAAACTCTGCAACCAGGCTTACATAGACATGCCATTGAAAGAGGTCTGCAATCTTTATGACCTCACTCTACTAAGTTAAGTTATTTGATAGTACGTAATACTTATTTTACCTATTGGACGAGTCACTGACGTCTCACCCATGTACATCACATGAAACTTCTGAACCAGCTCAGTCTTTGGCATCGGAAACTCTGAAGAGAAACAGAATGAAATACATACATGAAAGACATGTTTATGACAAAGCTAAATATAGACAGAAAACCCATATATGATAATTGGCCCAAACCAGAACACTAAAGAAACACTCATGAATATTTTAAAACTCCTATTGCCGTTGAAATGATAAACTATGCTAAAGTCACACACAAACCAGAACAGCGAGCATTTCCTCATGTGCCTGTTCAAATAATAGACTGCCAATGGAAAAACTCTCTGGAGAAATTGCTGTTCAGCTGCCATAAATGAGGCTGCACAATAACAATCTCTGTGATAATATGCATATATTTCAAAGGGAGTGGAAAAATGAATGAATGAATTAAATACATAATGCTTTTCAGGACGTTGGTCATGTTGATTGCCTCATCTCAATTTACAATGTGTAATTGGTTCTAAACTGGTAATTTGGTGTTATATACGACACCAGCTTATTACCTGAAATTACAAAACATGGAAAACTAGGTACTAGACAATATAGCACCAAATTATCGCAATATTCGGCATCGCAACATCAGTGAGATCTCCATCTGATTTTTTTTTTTACACCATCCATCCATTTTCTTCCGCTTTATCCGGGCCCAGGTTGCGGAGGCAACAGTCCAAGCAGAGATGCCCAGACTTCCAAGGCGTTCCCAGGCAAGCTTAAAGGCATCATCTTTCCAGCGTGTCCTAGGTCTTCCTGGGGGCCTCCTCCCAGTGGGACATGCCCTGAACACCTCTCGAGGGAGGCGACCAGGAGGCATCCGAAACGGATGCCCAAGCCACCTCATCTGGCTCCTTTATATGTGAAGGAGCAGTGGCTCTACTCTGAGCTCCCGGGTTACTGAGCTCCTCACCCTATCTCTAAGGGTGCGCCCAGCCACCCTATGGAGGAAACTCATACGGTGGCTGGGCCCTATGAGTTTCATCCACGCTCCATCCGTCCCTCACTCGTGAACATGACCCCGAGATACGTGAACTCCTCCACTTGAGGCAAGGATTTTTACACAGTTTGATGAAAAAATAATTGCAATTTTATACATTTTTTGTCAAATTTGAAGGAATGTACTGTGTTAAAAATGACTAGTAAAATATCCCAATAATAGTCAATAGCCAGTTATCAATATAAAGCAATCTTTCTCAAATCATGCAGCGCTACTGCAAACATTCATCTCATTCTCAATCCAAACACTTCCTGCTTTTAGTCATTTTAGTGTGCAATAATAACAACATTTACTCCAAACATAATACAACGTTGACTATTTGGCATATTTAGCTGAAACATAGATCCATAAAATATAACCTTTACTTTTGTAGAAGCTAATATCCATTACAACACAAACTGCTTTAAGCCTTTAAGCCCTATAGTCCCCACAGTTGGTGTCTCGCTTTCAGATACAGTTACTGACGTATGTGTTTTATGCAGCAAAATATTCCAAAGTTGCAAATTAGTGACACCTGATGTGGGATTATCCATTTCTGTTGTTATTTGCCACATCACAGGGAGGAAAAAAGGCCTTTTTTCAGGAAAATGTGTGTGTTTTTTTCAGGCGGAAATTCATTCAAACCCATGGCAACCTCATTTTATTGTCAAACAACATAATTTATTATTATTTCACTCCCACCGTCATCCCTAAACTCTACCAAATGTGTGGACACCAAGATTAGCCATGTACACCTATGATGTAAAGAAATTATATTTGGAGAAAATGGCCTAGGGCTTAAAGGGATAAAGGTCCTGAGTTTTTTTTAATCTCTTTGTTTAAATTGTTAATTGTGTCCAAACTCATTCCTAACTTTCCTAATACATTTCTAATATCCCAGCTCTTCACATGGATGAGTTTATAAGCACGTTTCACAACTTGCAGGGTCACTTTTTCGGGTCAGTGTTACAAGAAAAAGCTACCACAAACTAGCCTGCAAGCTCACAGTTGATATAAATGCTTTATAATGAGAGGCAGAATAGTATTTTTTCCACAAATGTAGGGTTTACATTAACAACAAATTCAGTTCCGCACCTAAGAAAAAAGCAGGTAGAGGAGCTTAAAAACAGAAATCTTCTAAGATGTGGCGCCTCGAACAGAGTAATCCTGTGTCTGAACCGATTTATTGATCTCATAGCGATCACTATCATTGTACATGAGCCTGAGGTAATAGCTTTTCACTCAATTAATACACTCATAATTTTACTGTCAAAAAAGGGAAGGGAATTCACGCCACTGCAAAGAGCACAACTGTCCCGGCGGTGACTGTCCCGATCTGAAATTAATTGAATGATAATCGTCTTGAATGTGCCTCGCTGTGGGATGAAGCACAAAGTCAGCATATTTCAGAAATAAAGAAGCAATCCAAGCGTGGAATGGGACAGTTGAGACACTTATAAATATATAAAAAGCACTTTTAGCTGTAAAATATTCCAGATAGCACTGTGCAAATGCAATGTCTTGGATTATAAAAGTCTACTCCAGCCACAGAGGGCCAATGTCTTTGTGTCTGTCCCAATCCTAAATAAAACAGTGCTATATAATCTGAAATATATGTTAGACAGCATGTTAATTACATCACAAGGCAGGAGGTGTAATTGGCAATGATATGACAAACTTTCCAATCACAAAATTAAGCACAAATTTCAGCTCTACGTTTATCTTAGATGCACAAATTTCAGCTCTACGTTCATCTTAGATGCACAAATTTCAGATCTACTTTTATCTTAGATGCACAAATTTCAGATCTACTTTTATCTTAGATGCACAAATTTCAGATCTACTTTTATCTTAGATGCCATATACTGTAATTCCAACGGAGTGAGTTTTTATGTGTTTGCAATGTGCTATGAGCTGTCATGAGACTTTTCCTTTCAAATCAATAGTCAATAGAGTGTCTAGACCGTGGTGGACTGAACATGTTACTACTTTCATCCTGGGGATGGGATATAGGGCATTTTAAGCACTTGTAGACCTTACCTCAAAGAAACACTAATTGGATTTTAATGAGCTTGCCCAGCATTGTGAGCGGATACACTGTGGGTTTTTTATATTGTCATGCTTTCTTTTGTGCTCAGCAAATAGTACATGCACTAGTTGAACTCACAGGAATGAGGAATAGTCCCTGTATCTTTTCTCTTCCCACCTATAATTACCTGGAACCAAGAGGAACAAAATCGCAGAGCAAGATTTGTTCTGCAGTCAGCATTGTCCATACGTAACGCAAGCAAAAACAACCCTGCTATCTTTTCTATTAACAACATCGTGGCCAGTAGCTTTCGAGCCGCTAAGATGTTTTTAAGAAAAACATACATGCAGAGATAAACAATGCAACGGGAGACGGCGGGCCGCAGCGGGCAAAGATAGCATGAAGCCGTCAAATCCTATTCCCACATGAGGGAGTGAAAAGAAAGAGATCCACAGAAAGGAAGAATGTTTTGTGAGCCTTGTACCTTGTAGTGGAACGTCTGAGCCGGTCTGGGAGGAGCTGCCTGCCGCAGCTTTGGCACTTTTCCTTTCAGCCATAATCTAAATAAACACAAAATAAACAAGTTAGAAAAAGTAGATAAAATAGCATTGCAGATATGTTTTCGGTAAGAAAAAATATATTTTATTTTATTTAAGTTCTGGTTTATTGGTTCACATCACAATATTCTTAGAGCCAAGATCACGATTTAGATTTTATTCCAATTCCTGTGCTTCTAATATCTCTGTCTTGCTTTTAAGAGGGAACTAAAGACATCTTCTGCTTCTGAAGCTCACACTTCACTGTGATTGGTTCAACTGTCCTGTCACTCACCCAGATCTACTGTATATCTCGGGGCACTTAAAAAACCATGTGACATATTGAACTAGTGGTTATGTTTGCATTCTTCTATTGTATTGAGTTTTGCACATTGATACATTTTTTCTCTTGTAACTATCCGAGTCTCAGCGTTGACACATAATCCGTCTGGTCTGTCCGAGTCTGGTGCTGCAGTGAGCGTGGCCTCTGCTCTCAGCTCCAGACACTTGATTAATCGCAGTGTCATTAATCAAAGGCAATGGTGAGTCTGCAACGCGGACGGCTCACAGGGGAACATGCACAAGGAGCCATGCACCGGGGCTGCTGTGCCCGGCCTGAAGGAGTGCAGCTGCAAAAACTGAGGTCATCGGGTTTATCTGCTGCAGTGGCGGCAAAACGCAGCCTCAAACCTAAGTGACTTCGACAGGGCTTTTAGCAATCATGACTAGAGTTGAAATACTGTATGTTCTGCAAATATAAGTAGTAATACTGTATGTCAATTGTGAAAGTGTATAAACTGTATCAAGCAGGTGTAGTATGTGTAGTTTTGGGATAGGGAAGCACCAATCCAATACTGGTATCGGATATCGGAGCTGGTATCGAAAAAATTACAATATCAGGTATCAATTCCAAATATCCGATACTGAACCAATATTTTCACAAACTTAAACGCGAATATGGGCATGCTGTATGTCATTTGACAGCTCTTAACCTGTAGAATTTAATTAGTTGTACACATTGCAAAAGTACTTTTGATCGCTGCGCTAAATTCTACCATATGCTAATGCTAGCTTCAACCAATGACAGCTGTGGCTGAAGCTACGACTGAGTCACACCAAAAGTAGTGAAATAATATTGTCCAATGTTGAAGGTCTGTCACAGACTTACTGATACAAGATATTTGTAATGCATTAATGGTCAGATTATTTTATGATGGAATTTATCAATATTAATTAATATAACATGGACTAATCAGTTTTTCACTCACTACAAAACACTTTCTTCATACTTCTACATTTTTTATTCTCCCGGTATCGGTTGGTATCGGATATAGGTAGATACTCAAACCCTAAGTATCGGTATCGGAAGAAAAAAAGCTGGATCGGTGCATCTCTACTTTGGGACCCCCTTTCAACCCATCAAGACAGGCCACAACCAAAATAAAATATATTTCACAATTTGATCCTGCTGATATGTGAAAATACAGTATTTCATCACAAACTTGTGTTAGTTAAGTATTAACTATAAGGGCATTCAAAAACATTCAACAAAACACGAACCAGTTATAACGTTACTGAGTAAGTAAAGTTACTTGTTATTTGACAGACTTGTACTCTGTACGCTGTATCATTCAGCACTGCTCCAC
Organism: Lesueurigobius sanzi; assembly: GCA_900303255.1. Lineage (NCBI taxonomy): Eukaryota > Metazoa > Chordata > Actinopteri > Gobiiformes > Gobiidae > Lesueurigobius > Lesueurigobius sanzi. The sequence goes on along the minus strand of OMNZ01026664.1, from coordinate 13,274 downwards.
CTCTCATCCAGGCTCTCTATAAAATAGCAGATCACTTTTGTATCTTTTGCATAATGGCTTGTAAACTTTGTTCACTTGTTCACAAGTAAAATAAATTGTCTCCATATTATGACTTCAGATGATCTCCTCGTATCATTTTTAGAGTGTGTTTTTCTCACACATTTATGGCCTATAATATAAATCATAACAATATAGAAGGGCAATAAGATTTAACTTTTTGCAGTAAATAAATCCAGATGTTCGTGTTAATTATTTATTTAAATGAGACAGCGCATATAAATGAACAGAGAACTAGTGCTGTAAATATGCCAGAGTTCCTCAGAGCGAGTTTCCATCCTGTGTCCCATGGGGCAACTGGGGTAAGGTGGCTCTCAGCAAAATAAAGAACACTGGGAGATTTATGTGTGTAACATTGCGTGTTTCCCTCAAATAAATCTATGTTTAAAAAATGAAAAAGAAAGAAAAAAATTGTATGAACTTAATAGTAAATTAGTGAGTCAAAGTTTAGTCACTTGGTTCTTTGCCGATGATAGAAATGGTTTGTGGCAGTAAATAGGTCAAAGTGGCTCTGAGGAAAGTCTTGTTCAGGTGGATTCTCCAAGGTCGGCTCTGGCTTCGAGTGGTTTTGTCTTAAGTGCCTTCTGTGCTGCATTTCAACAAACTGCGTCTCAGAGGGTTAAACTTTGTCTCACATAAAATACAGTGTTCCTATAACCCAGATCTTATCCCCCTCACTGTAAATGGCTCAACGACCTAAATCCACTCTTTTCCTGTTCAGCCGATAAGATCCATACACTTTTACTGACAACACTGCGCTGTGCACTGTGGAATAAGCATTTACATTGAATAACGCAGACTCTAAATCTTGGCTATGATTCACCTAATGGGCCAAATGTTTTCATGTCAGGGTAAAAATAAAGGGAAAATCCCTATTAAACAGATAATAGGGATAAATGTATCTGCCAATGGAATAATTTGTACTAACAGGAATCTTATTGAACCTAAAACAAGATGTAATTTCTTATTGCACTTAAAAAATAGATGATACATCTCAATATACTTTAAATAATGGGAACATCTAATTCCATTGGCAGATTTTGTACTTGGCAAGTCAGAATTATTATTATTATTCGAAACGAAATTACAATTTTTTTAAGCAACTCTCTGGTGTTGACAGACATATACAAAGACAGGACAACAAAATTACTCAAATTATGATAAAATATTCTTAATTCCAGCCATTTTAACTCATTAAGATATATATTTTTGCAGTGCATTACCTGCTGCCTGTTTTATTTTTTTTTCCACCTAGTATATATATCCTTCATTCAAACAAGGTAACGCAAGACTAAATATTTTCTATTTTTAGGATTCGGACCAGTTTACTCTCTTAACATGCATACTTTCACCTACGCAGACATGGGGAGAACATGCAAACTCCACACAGAAAGGCCCCGTCCTGGCCCGGGATCGAATCCGGGACCTTCTAGCTGTGAAGCACAAGCGCTAACCACTGTACTACCGTCTTCAAGGACCATTTTCTTAAAAAGCATTTTTCTCACATTGTAGCGTTAATATCTTCACTTAAGTAGCTCCTACAGACTTCGAACTTTCGGCTTTTGTACTTAGTATTACATTTTTCAATATTTAATTCCTAGCCTGATTTATTTAGTTTTTAACCCTGAAAAACAAGGTGAATTTTTTCAGATTTATTCACTAATAAGCAGTTTATTCAAACGATATTCAAAATCCCCTCTGAAGAAATCTTTGTAACTAATATATAAACAATATAAACCATACATTTAAATCTGGCTCCATCCATTATTTAGATTTCGTTGCTGAAAATACAGGCAATTTATTTGGCCATTTTTACACATAAAATGCCTTATATGACAGAAAACATTTCTTCTCATTTTTATGTCAGTAATATAGAGCCAAAGTTTCTAATTGATATCACTCAATTGTTTGTTTTTCCCTATTCACCAGCAGTGTCTCACCTTAATGAAAAAAGTATACCATTAGTACATGCCCCTGTCCCATCCATTGACAATAACCATGATAAAAAATGATTGAAATTGCCTCCCCGGTGGTCATAATGAAGCACTGAATGTACTTGTTGCACGTCTCACCTTGGAGCAGATTTCGTGGAGACTGGTGGCGATGGCGGCGGCCGGAGTATCACATCTGAACACGTGGCACTTCAGCACCCGCGTGTTCTTGTCCCGCGCCACGTAGGCAAAGTCCCTGAAATCATCGCAAACACGACATCAACAGCGGCATTTTATCATCGCGTGTGCACGTTAGACGGCTCGGGGATGAGACATGGATTGGCCGTTACTAAACCTAATGTGTTTGTAAGTGAGTGTTTGCACAGCGATATTGTTATTTGTTCCACCTCAAAGCACTTCCTCATTTCATATATTGTGGTTATGGCTATGTACGAGCCTCTTCATTTAATTTTATTACACCTGGAGCCGCCGCCAAGTGCGCTCACAGCAAATTGAGTTTACCTGTGGCCTCATATTCTGTAGTTTAGACATGATTGCGCAATGAGATATACGGCGTGTAGTAAGTACGGGCCTGTTCTCGCACCCAAATTGTATGTAGGACTTTTTAAACTTCGGAAACTGTGAGGAGTAAAATAAGAGAGAGGGCAGAGACAAGGTCATGCTTAATCACTGCACACAATGGGCCTCATTCATGAAAAAGTACACCTTGGGAGAAACTTAAGAAAAACTTAAACTCACAAAGTGTTCTTAAGAAGACAAAACTGTTCTTGAAGAGAGATGCCCCAAATTCATGAACGAGACACTAAGAACACCTCTCCCCCTCATTATCAGGACATTTACATTATATTGACTATGTAAATACAATAATAATACACGCCCCTCTAGACTTCCATATATGGGCATGACCAGAGCATGAGGCAGTACTCCTGATCTCTCCTCTGATTACGACAGGTGTGACTCAGAGCAGCAACTAATGAGCTGCAGCCCTCAGCTGTGAACGTCTACACTAATTATCTCTGCTCTATACTGTACCACCACTCATCACTTTCATTCTCTCAAAAAATATATTTTTAAGTGAAATAATTTTTAGAAAAATGTTGCTCATGCTGTGGAAGACTTAGAATTTTTGGGTCCATTTTGACTGTGATAATATTCTAAAACTGCAGATTTTTTTGTGCACAAGAGTCCTCCTGACTGTTCTTAGGATTTGTTCTTCCAGAAGAACTCTTTCAGCTAACAACAGATTTTGTGAATGCCAAAAATGTTCTTAAGTCACCCTTAAGAACAAATTTGTGCGTACGTTTGTTTCGTGAATGAGGCCCATTATGGATAAACTTGCTATTTATATATTAAAAGTCTGTTTTGAAAGTATGTACAACTGCCATTTTCAACTACTACTGCTGCTGCTAATTTATGAGAGTTATTATATAGTACTTTTTTGGACATTAAGGACGCTTTACTTTGCTTTAGTAATTTACTGCCTTGGAAGGTTGTCGAACTGCCAACCTTCCCTTTATAAGACGATCAATACATGTAATTAAGATATTTTTGGATAATTGGCCCTGAAAAGTTATAGTCTATGAGGAAATAGGCCTACTGTATTTTGATATTGCACAACAGGATCAAATTGCTGAGTGTTTTATTATTACATTTAAAATATTATAGTCATTTTGGGTCGTGGTTTGAAAACCACCGGAATACAGCCAATGGTTCATGTGTAGCTCCTGGACTTACTTTCAGCTCGTGACCAGCTTTGACACAAATAAAAAGTGGTATAGTAACAATGTTTAGCAATTTTGCCCTGTTATGGTTTGCAATGTCTACATTGATTCAAAAAATTATCTTCAGTCCTTTTTAACCCACTTAAAATGCTTCTGTGACCTCGTTTTCAATCCAAATACCCATCAATTAAGCACCGATTTGCTGTAACAAATCAGAGTAGAGGCATAAACAGACCAATACAGATTTAGCCCTCGTGTTCAGCCTAACATTTTCACACAAAAACAATAATATTACATTCATCTCAACTGGCTCTCTGTGTTCACGGCCACATTACGCGCCTGTCTCCCCTGCCTAATTGTGCGCTCACTATTTGGGTCGATAATGCTCCCCGGCTGTGACCGAGAAGGAGAAATGGCGGTGCGGTTTGGATATTAGCGAAGAGAGTGCAGCATCCAGCTCTTGGCTCAGGGACATTTAAGCTCTGTGTCACCGGAGCAGCGTGAGTGGCCTTGGTGAACGCAACACAAATGACTGTTTTACGGCTCTCACTGTGCGATCAAAATGCCATAAAGCAGCATGCAACTCTTAGGGCGGAATAGCCAGTGGTCAGTAATGATTGAACACCTGCGATTTGGGCATTCGGAGGCACAATGTTACAGTGAAGAGCAAACACGACTCGAGGGGAAACGCGGGAGACAGACGGGGAGTGGTTTGACACGGAATAGTAAAGGGTGAGACTGTTACCTTTCTCTGGATCCGGTGAAAAGGGCAGATGCGATGGGGTAAGAAGTGGGGAAAAGGAGAACAAATTCGATTAGTAGGAGAGAATTATTAAAAGATGGCATTTAGATGAAGAGCCAGAAAGTTACAGCCTAATGGTGAAGATCTGTTGGCATGAAATATGATTGTGCTGAAAAATTTAAGTGAACATTAGCGAAAATAAAAAAAGTAATAGATTTCTAGTGTGACGCAAATGATATGCGATTAGAAAAAAGTGCTCCTTATAAATGTGTCCCATCTCCTTTAGTGAAGATGCATGTAACCACGGTTTTTTCTTCCTTTACATACTGAATACATTCTAAAATATGTGCAGCCCTCCGGCCAGTACTGACTATATACAGGGTATGCATTCATTTCCATTCTAAACAGAAGCCTCAATGTTCCAGATTGAGTGTCAAACAAATACTAATATAGATTGACACTTCTGTTGCCATGCTGTGCCATTGCCTCCTCATCTGCTATACATTTTTTGGCTGCGACCCCAAAAACAACCTACACTGTGTGAAGTTATTGCCTCTTCCACCACTTTAGAGCAGCAAAACTTGTAAAATCAAGTCTAGAACATCATGTACAGTATATTTTAAACAGTATAGAAATGTGACTGGACTTTACACATCTACTGGTCTATATTAAAAATGATACAAAAAACAATTACATTTTTATTTCATCTTTAACTCATCTTGGGGTCCGTCGCCTACTGCCCCGTGAGAACACTTCATCTGACTATACAAATAAACCTCGACTTTGAAGAAGTTACATACAAACCAATAACAAAATAGGCTAAACCCAGGCTACGTACAGACTGTGATGGAATTTTCCATTTCCTGCGCAGCCATACCAAGGCCACCCCCAGTCGTCCTCTGCTTAGTTGTTGACATTTCTTTGTAGATAACTCATATCTGAACTGCGTGAGGTTATATAGGGCAGGCATGGCCAGACTTGAATGGTCAAAGTACATGGCTCCATGTCTCGTACTGTTGGAAAGAAAAACTCCAACCTGAGACATCCAGAGTGACTCCCAGATACTTTCCCCAACACAGATGAAATAAAACAACCTTAACTAACGCACAAAGCCTCTTCTTTTAGATTAGAATAGCCCCAATATGATTTCAAGAGCTTTGGCAGGCAACATGAATACATAATAGTTCAATGAAACAAACTGCGCTACACGGCTGAATAGCCTGAATGCATCAGCTGTTGCCTGCCGTTCACCAAAACATCTGGAGAAAGATGCAGAAGAAAACAACAACGGCGATCGCTCCTATAGATTTGTGAATAAAAGTCAAATTGCAAAGTAAACTACACTATGTAATTCCATGTTATTCAGCCAGATTTTACAGGTTTTGCTGCTTGATCCAGTCCAGACAACCTTTTCTTAAATAATGACAGATCTCTTCATTTACATTAAAATACACAACCATTATGCCTGTTTCCAAAACAAAGTACTTATAATTATGAACACTATCATTAAAAGTTATTTATTTGTGTGACAGTGTTTGGTCCAAGTGCTTAAAATGGTAGTGCTGCCCTCTACTGTCCTGACTGTGTTATTGACCATTACTGGCCTCTATTTACAATGAAAGCACTGCAGCCTCATTAATATTCATGACACTGTTAATTAACATGCATTGGCGACAGTAATGCAGATGGTAAAGCAGGTTGTATCATGATCAGAAGGTCGGGGGTTCAACTCCAGCGCTCCTGCAGGTGCAGACTGCCGTTGTGTCCTTGGCCAAGACACTTCACCTAATGCCTACTGTATGTGTGAGTATTGGGTGGTGGTCGGAGGGACCGTTGGTGCAGATGTGAGCAGCCTCCCTTCTGTCAGTCTGCTCCAGGGGAAACTGTGGCTACAAATGTAGCTTACCACCATCAGCATAGAGTGAATGAACCCCCCCCTTTCATGTTTGAAGAGCTTTGGGTGTGACTTGTGTCATATGAAAAGCACTATACAAATAAGATTCCCTTCCCTCCCTTCCTCCTTCATCAAAAGTATTAATATTAGCATAAAAAGTATCGTATCGTTGCACAAAACGTTTCGATATATCAGACAATTGATATATTGTCACACCCCCATTTAGGAAAGTCAATATTTGAGGGAAGATTGAACAATGAACTGCTGAACTAAAATTAAGGATAAGGTGCATTTCAGTTTTGTTGTTTGCTGAGGATATTGCACTTTCTTGAACAGAGACATTAAACTCAATGCAACAAGTACAGAAAAAGTACAGAAAACCAAGTTTCCCCACCACATCCATGTGCACAATTCCCCAAATGACGCAGCACATCTTCTCAGTTTGAACATAACACCAAACACATACTATGAACACTTACTCCCCCTTCTCCGTCTACGATGCTCCTCAAAACCTCTCCGCTCAGTCTCTTTCGCTTTAGTCTTTAATCTCTGGCGCTCACCTCCTGTGACGCGCGACAGGAGCAGCCCCCGAAAAGAACAAAGTCTGATTCACATCAACAGTGTAGCACATCTCTCCCATTTAGTTCAAACTACAAAGGCAACACGGATATCAAAAAGACCTAATTTCAACAATGACTGGCTTTGATTTACTGATGAACTTTTCAGCATGAGGCACGTTGACATGTGTAGGGACAGAGTGGGTAGGTTTTATTTTTTTTTGGTGAATCCACAGAGCGCAGACAAACTTCGCTGGTCGCCCACACAGACACTTTGACGAACACAGAATTCCTGGAGTGTCGAGCGCAACTGTCTGAAACTGCAGGAGATAGACAGGCTTCACCTCAATGTTCAATTTTGTGGTTCAGATTCCCATTCGATTTTCTGCTCTTTATTTCAAGTATCACTATGTTCTACCTGAAATTCACTTGGGAAGAACGGGATTTTACTGCCAAAATATCATCAAAAGTCCAAAAGTTGTGCGGTATGACTCTTTGCTATGTCTTTTTGCAGTCTTTTCACAAACATGATATGATATTACAATGATTTTGGGTACGCCAGCTTCCTTTTGCAATCTGAATATGCATGTTTTTTAATCGACAGGTCTATATCCATGAAGCTCTTTGTTTGCAGTATTTTGGGTGAAATGGTGCTGCAGTACAAGTATCAATTTATTGCTCAAGCTCCTAATACATTATTCCCTTATTTCCCAGTCAAAATTTCATTTTAAATTACAAGTTATGAGCATTACTGATATTACTGCTGTTGAGTAATTACTTTTCTACATTCAAACTTGTTTCACACTGTCCATGCTAGTCCTAATTCGCCTGCATAAGCACATCCCGTGATAAGTTGCCAGACTAGATTTTCAGAATTTTGACACAGCTCCCCTCCGGATCTCAAATGCCAAAACTTGTAGCATTTGCAGTTTGCCAACCAAAAGTGTAACTCCTCCAAAGTTTGGTGTGAAATTTGTGCAAAATGCCAATCCTGTGAATACGGCTTTAGACGGGAAAGACTTGCTTGCATGTGGAGAAACTATTACGAGTGCTGGACTGAGATCTTGGTCAGAAAAAAAACACTTGTAAATTCAACCAGGAAGTGAAGGAGAGCCATGACGGACAACAGGCTGAGAGAGAGAGGGACTTTCGGGCAGTGGAAAAGATTGACATGGAGTTGGCGAAAATGCGGGCAGCTGGACAGGGCCATAGAGGTGGGAGCGTTTTTTTGGAAAGCCAATGTAAAAAAAAAGAAAGAAAAAAGTAGTAGATAAAAGCACTACAGAAAGATGTATTTTTTTTTTCATCATTGCGTGTGCTCTCTATATTTTGAGAATTGAAAAGGGAGGGATGACTAACCCACCATCGGAGCTGTGTCTTTGATCCCGATGGCTACGAGGCACGCTCAGCTCCCGAGATTAAACCGGGTCACGAAGGCTGCAGATGTTTTAAAAGGGAGAAAGAAAGTCACACGAAACCAGAGGCAACAGCAGCGTCTTTGACATCACCTGCGCCGCGCCGCGCTGTGTCGCGGAGTAGTAAACATTAGCATTTACAAATGTAGAGGGGACGCCATTGTTAACGTTCAGAGAAATCAAAGGGAGGGGATGTGAAGGAAGACATGCACCTTCACTGCCGATGGAAAAGCGGTCCTGTATAATTGAAAGTATAACACGGTGGCACAGCAGTTAGCACTCTTGCCTCACACAGCAATAGAGCTCCTCTCTATGTGGAGTTTGCATTTTTTCCAATGTATCGGTGTGAGTTTCCTCTGGGTGCTCAGGTTTATCCTGCCACTAAAAACAAGTGTAATCAGTTTGTGAATGGAAGTATAGGACAACAGATGGAAATTGCCATATGGTTACGATCCAGCGTGTAGTGTTTGCATACGTGACTCTCATATGTGTGTTCATTAACATGTCCCAAACAACTTAACCAGTGAAATAATAATAATAAACATAATGGCTTTCCCTTGATTTACAGTGGTTTCCCATGTTTTGACCTGATTACCAAGTTTGTCAAAGCGCTAGACATTATTCATTCACGCCATACTCAGTGGTGACTGAAGCGAGGCTGCCATTCTGTGCCATCGGTCCCTCCACCACCACCGACCATTCACTCTCTCATTCTCATTCATTCTGGCCTATTGTACATGTTTTTGGTGGTAAGGCAAACTGAAGCTCCTGGAGGAAACCTATGCAGACACGGGGAGAGCATGCAAACTCCACACAGTAAGGCCTCGTCCGGCTCAGGGATCGAACCCTGGGATCTTGATACGACCGCTAACTGCTGCGCCACCGTGCCACCTGTTTTTAATTTACTTTAATTTATTGCAGGCTGCAGCAACACCAAGAAATACATTGAGGCAAAAATGACTTACACGTTTTAAAGTATTCCTGCTCCCACTTCTACTGCAACTACATACTATACAATCTTACCAGCTCGAACTGTTACGCTGCTAAAATATATTCAAGAAAGGCAGCAAATTACTCTCCACTTTAAATCTTAATGTTCTTTTGGCTAATGATGGGAACACAAAACAATAGATTCTCAAACGAGCACCGGTATTGTGTATTGCGCCATAATCTGAATGCTAATTTCCAATTATCGAGCAATTAACTGCGATTGCAACTAATAACTTTGATCCTTGGAAATGAGATTTTGTCCTGTAAATACGGGCTGTTACTGAAGCTGGATATTTCCCTAATTTGATTACAAATTCTTTGCCTAAATTGTAAGTCCAGCACTAAATTATTAATCATTTTTTATATTTCACTGATGCTGGATTTGAACTTTTTGTAATACATTTTCAGTGTATGAATTTAGCACCGTTATAACTGTACGCAGCAAAATCCAAGACCAAACAGCTTTATCCTAAGTATCTATTTGCACACATAAAAACGCACTTCAAATGTTGCCTAATTTCCCCAATAACCATAAAGCATCATTAATATTTATGGCTGATATCTTCACCGTGAATCTTCAGGTGCTAAATTGGGCTCATAAAAGTAAACCGCCCTCATGCTGAGCAGTAAAACCCCTTTTTATGACGCAGTGATGTGAACTCATCCTTTCCTCCGCACGGCCTCACCGACGCTGTGCCATCTGTCTCTCCGCAGACTTCTCTCGAACACAGTCTCGGCGCTGTATACGGTCGCTCTTACATATGCTAATGCGCTGGGCTAATGCTGATTGGAAATGCCTGTTGTTGCTTGCGTGCAGTCAGCAGAAAGCAGAGCTGCGCGAGGAGGACAGACATGTGATATGCAGAATGTGTAATGTTGCTTTCCATGTGGTTCAAGCGATGTGAAATTAGGACCAAAGCAATGGACTTTTCAGAACATCAACATCAATAGTCGACAACATGGCCCCCGTATGAATAAAGATGTGGTTCAAGCCTTTACCGTGGGTTCCTTGGATACTTCTGCTTTTCTAAACTGTCATAGAATCTGTTTACTATAGTCTTTTAACGAGAGACACTGTAGGGGAAACATATTTTTTGGCCAATTTTCTCTCTTAACATATAAAAATTCTCCTGAAAACAAATAAACCAACTTATATCTAATTACTTATTGCTATTATTCAATGTTTCTACAGAGTTATATGGGAAATAGTAAATTCAAAGGTCATTTTCTCAAAATGCATCCACTTTAGTGGCACCTACAGACACAGCATTTTCCAGTCTTTCCAGTCCAGTCCACAAACTAATATAGCAACAAATGAAACCACATGTTTAAACCTGGCTCTTTCTATTGTTAATAATTACTAGTCCACACATAAAATACTTTTCTAAGAAAACATTAAATGAAAGAAAGCTTGCAACAGATTTTCTCCTCATATTTCTGCCAGTGATCTACAACAAAAGCTTCAAATTGAAATGTCTATTCATTTTCCTCTATTCACTGCAGTGTCACCTTGATTATCTTATTCAGTTTAACTTCTTTCAAAGTTTATATTTTGTTTTGCCTTTTACTTTTGTTCATTAGCCTAATACTTCATCAGAGGAGACTCTCACTCACAGTCATACAAAGTCATCTTAAACAAAAATATAGACTCCTGTGCGAGGCTAAACCAGGGACTAGCGCATATAGAAAAATAGACAGTGATACGGATTAAACAAGGAACAAAACAGGACTCGACCAGCACTCATTCATTTTAAAAACAGGACAAAACTAGCGATAAACCAGGACTAAGACTTGGACGGAAATGGGGGAAAAACATATTTAGGAAATTACTGTAAATTACTAAATATGGCCTAAATGGTTATAATACTGTGATGAAATACTGTAAAATCATTACATTTATTGTGCTGGGATAAGCATTTGCCAAACTTGTTGTAATTAACATATAAATAAAACTAAATTGGAGCGAACAAAACAACAAAAAGGGCACAAAAACAGCATTCTGGTGATTCTGGCTATGCTACTTCCATTTTTTTTTTTTACAATGCAAATTTCTGTCAAATCAAAACTATGAAATGATTGCCTATGACTTGTTATTATACGCATATTGCCTTTGCTAATACGACCACAACCTTCCTCTTGTGATTACGGTCTGGTCAGCAGAAAGCTCCAGGTGTGCGTCCACAGACTGTGTCATAGTTATTGATTGGATGTGAAGCAGTTTCTCTGCCATAGTTTGACGTGTTGTGACTTTTGGCTCGGGGCCAGAGTGAAGCTGATCCAGGGCTGTGTGATTCAGAGCGCAGGTGTGACAGCTGCAGCCGGCGAGAGTCAGAGGAAAACCCTTTCATTGTTTGTAAAGAGAATAGCAAAGCACCTGCAGCTATAGTTATATTTAGAAATGTTTTACTTTCTGTGAGAGATGGCTTTAATGGTGCAATATTATCCTCAATAACTTTGCCAAAATTGCTTTGAAATGACTTTGAAACACAATCAAAAACTACACTATATGAGCATTGCAGTGTCAAAAGTATACAATCAAAAGTAATTATGGATATATGTTATAGAAATGGAACAAAAATATGCCTTGAAGTACTGTTTATTAAAGGCAACAAGTGAAAAAGCATCTCTGCTGTCAACCAACCAATGCGTCAACATTAATTCTGTGTTTGTTGAAGGTTCTTCGTCGTCTGCGTGTACTTTGACTGCACAGAGAACGCTTTTGTTTCATTTTAGATCCATTATAGATCAAACTCAATAAGCATTTCAGTGAGAGACGGTTAAAAAACAGGACCCCTGTGAGCTGACTATAAAAGGCCTAATTGTAGTTTAGTGTAATAGCGAACAGAGTGTGGCGGACAGTTGAACAAAACATGGGAAACCACTGTAAAAATATTTTTTTTACTAGGCCATTCATTTATTTAGAGAGTGCAAAGCTGCAGAAAAAGCCTCAAAAAGAAAGGCTCTGTGGGCAGCCTGCTCCTTTGTCTACAGTCTGCAACTGAGGATGGACAATAGTTTGACAAAAGTTTCATGGTGCGATGTTTATTACACAGAATAAACAAACCTGGGAGTGGAGGCCATTAGGAGAATTGCATTTGTGCATTTACATATCTTTAGAGTCCGACTTTGTGCTGATGCCAGTGTTGGGAAGAGTTTGTAAGAGCAAATATTGTACACTTAAGTAACTAAACTAAATGATGCAATGTAATGTAAAAGCATATTATTTAAAGGGCTTAATGGCAAAATAATGGCTACCTCTGTGTGCTGCTAATGCGCCGAAAATTGCACAGTAAAGTGAGAACAAACAGTCCTAGGGCACTCTTTTAGTTCATTATCTCTCCTGTTTGAATAAATATCACATACATTTTCAAGGAACAAGAAAAAAGCCCCGAAAAGTGTACAAGTGTGGTGGTCCAAAGCCTGCACTAAAGGTCCTATACTGTATTATGCTTTAGTCAGGCTTTAAGTTTTAAGATGAAGTCTGCAGTGCAAAAATGAAACTGATAAGATAAGATAAGTAAAGGCAAACATGCTAATCAGCATAGAGTTTGACCACGGAGAGGATCAGAATAATCTTGATGAAGGTATCTGGACCTTAAAACAAAGTCTTTGGCCCACAGAAGCAAAGAGAAAGTGTCATCAGTCATCTTGAGTCTCTCTCTCTAAAACCTAAAAATCAGGTTAGAAATCTAGGGGTAATCATGGACTCAGCCAGGTTAAATCAATAATATCAGCAGCTTTTTACCATCTGAAAAACATTGCTAAAATCAAAAGTATAGTGTCTAAAGCAGACTTAGAGAGACTAATCCATGCATTTGTCTCCAGCAGGTTAGACTACTGTAACGGCTGCTCACTGGCCTCTCTAAACGAGCTGTAAAACAGCTGCAGTACATCCAGAACACTGCTGCTCGAGTCCTGACTAGAACCAGGAAATACGACCATATTA